>PVJH01023232.1:0-35170 GCA_004026705.1 Nesogale talazaci | reverse complement strand
CCTGTATACCCTTATTAGCATACGGACGTCTTTGAGGACTACAGCCCCTTTTGCGCATCATACTTGGCACTCGTCTAGGATTGGCCCCCTGTTGACTTTACCTCATTAGCATGAGCTGTGACCTTTACTCCTGACATTGACTATATTTACCCTAAGTTTTGCTCCAATAAACGAGACTTGATCAGAAAAAAAAAAAAAAAAAAGAGTGGGTCGCTGCATATCACAGGTCTTCCTCCTATCCTGATGTTATATTCTTCCTGATGTCATAAGTCTTCCTCCTATCCTGATGTTATATTCTTCCTGATGTCATAAGTCTTCCTCCTAATCCTGATGTTACATTTTTTGTCATAAAGTTTAGCTTCTCATTAGCTCAACTTGACATTGAACAAGTACAGTAAAATGATATAACTGACACACAGCTTTCCTGATTTCAGACCTTGCAGCATTCTCTTGTCATGTTTCACCCATGGCTCCTTGGTTTGTGTACAGGTTCCACATGTGCACAATAAAGTAAATGTTCCAGAATTCCCATTCTTAGCACTGTCACCTATAGTTTGTTATCCACACCACATGTCACGATTTTTTCTTTACCCAAATTGCTTCACCACCATTAACATTGGCTCACTGCCCCCTAAACTTCTCATCTATGCTCTGGAGGTACTGTTTTCAATTTGATCCCATTACAAGAATGTAATTCAAATCCTTTAAAAGAATGTAATGTATAGATCAAACAATCTTTACAAACTCAACTGTTTGGTTTAAAGATGACTTCAGATCTTTCTGATTCTGAGTTTAAAGATCTCAAGGCAATAGATTGGAGGTGTCGGTCTCAGTCTAGTAAGTCTGGATTTCATTAGAATATATGAAATCCTGTTATACATCTTTCCCCTGGTAAATTAGGATTCATCCAGTTGTTCAGGACTTGATCAAATTGTTCAGTACTGGTAACCTGACGTCATCTAGCTTTTCTGGTCTTGTGACAAAGGAAGCCATAGTTCATGGAGACGTTAGGCTTCCAATCCAGGTTTTTCTTGATGTTCTTGTTCTACTTTGTCTTCAGGTGAATAGAGAATAATATGTTTTGCTATTTTGGATGTCTGCTGTAATTTCTAAGACTCCATGTGCTACTTATACAACGGTATTGGTGTCTCACTGTGATTCAGTCAATTCTGACTTACAATGACCCTACAGGACAGAGGAGAACTGCTCTTGAGAATTTCGGAGTCAAACTCGAGGGAGGTACAGAGCCTTACCTTTCTCCTGACGAGGGCCTGGTGGTGTCTTCCAGTTGACCTTGGGATTAGCAGCACAGTGCATAGCCCGGGACCAGCCTCCAGAAGGTAGTATAGAAATAGACTAATTGACTATAGATTTCCTTCACACCAGGGTCCTAAAGTTTCAAAGCAAGAAAAAAAATCTCTTAGGAATAATGATTGTACATCATACAGAGTATAGTGAGTGGCACTGAATTGCACATGTAGAAGTTATGGAATTGGAAAATGTGTATTAGGAAAAAATGTGTATTAGGAAAAAAACGGGACTTTTGGTCTAATGAGGATATTTTTCTTATGAAAACTTTTATCATACTAAAGGCATCAGTTCTTATGGCCCACACAGTTTTTGATTATCAGTAATTGTCTGAAGTTCTCAATTTCTGCAGACAAGGTTGTGTCTCCTGTGTACAGCACCTGCTTCTCTCTTCCAACTCTAATGCGCCATTCGCCAAATAGTTCAGCGTATTGAGCAGGCTCTCACAAATGGAGTAATCATGGGAGTGAGTGCTCCTTTCCAATAGGGAGGTGCTCCGGTGAGCAGAGTGTTCCAATTCAATAGACAGGACTATGCAGAGAGTGGAGCTCTGCTCGAACAAGTCGCACATAAGTATAATTGAGTTTTGGGCTTTTTTCAATGATTTTATTGGGGGCTCTTAGAGATCTTAGAACATTCAATACATCATTTGTATCAATCATATTTGTACACATGTTGCCATCTTCATTTCCAAACATTTTCTACTTGAGTCCTGGGGATAAGCTCCTCTTTCCCTCTCCCCCCCCTTTTTTTTTTAAATGAATCATTTTATTGGGTACTCATACACCTCCCCTCACACTTGCTGCCATCCTCACTCTCAAAACATCCTCCATTTAGGCCCCCCGTGTCATCTCCCCATATTTCCCTCTTCCCCTCCCCCCTCCCTCATGAACCCTTATTAATTTACAAATTGTTACTGCTCTTTCATATCATACACTGTCTGATGTGTCCCTTCACTCACTTCCCTGTTGTCTGTGCCCCACCACTGGTCCAGAGGGATCATCTATCCTAAATTCCCCATCTTTCCAACTCCAATGTATATCCCCTGTTCAAGGCGGACTTGTCTGGTAGAACCGGGAGCATGATGGTGCGAGGAAGCATTTGAGAATTAGAGGAAAGTTGCATATTTCATTGTTACTACACTGTACTTTAACTGGCTCATCTCCTCCCTGCAACACCTCTGTAAGAGGATGTCGATTCACTTATTGATGGGCTTTGGGTCCCCAATCTGTACTCTCCCCATTTATAATGATATAATTTTAGTTATTTGATGCCTGATACCGGATCCTTCAATACCTCATGGTTACACAAGCTGGTGTGCTTCTTTCATGTGGGCTTTGTTGCTTCTGAGCTGAATGGCAGCTTGTTTACTCACATAATTGAGTTTTATATCATTTCTTGTGACCCATATAATTGAATGTTTCCCATAGTTTGTAAAACAGTATCCAAACACCATTTGGGTACTTCCCTGCCAGTCAAAATTCAACTGATATCAGCAATGCTGTGTAAATATACATCCTCTTCTGTGCCTGGGTTGAATTTCTGGCAGTTCCTGTCAATGTAGTATTGAAATCATTATTAAGCAAACTTTAAGTCACATGTAGTGCAGATGATACAGTCAGATCATGCCCGCATTAAGAATATGTATGGTTATAGAGGTCTTGTATCTGATGACAAGTAGCTGTCCAATTTTTTTTGGCACAGACTATTGGGCACTTCTAGAGAAACCAAGGAGGATAAAGTATCAAGAGGTTTAATTAGTAGTTTAAACTGTTCAATACAAAGTTGATTATCTTTGATAGAGCCCCCTAGCTTACAGTAAAAAAATTTTTACTAAAGTGCACAATATTTTCAAAATTACATGATTCATTGCATTGGGTTAATATGATGCACAAGACCTCAAAAAGAAAGAAAGAGAGAAAGAACGGCGTTAAAGGATGATAGATGCCAGACCACACAAAGGTCACCAATGAGTTCCAGCATGTGAGGTCTGTAAATCCTGAAAAGAGCCAGACCTTTCACCACAGCTCACAGAGAATACCTCCTCCTGCAGCTGTACTCTGAATGCAGACTCCTACATTCTGAAATGGAGGGGAAATAAATGTCCATTAAAGCCGTTCACTTGTGGCATTTCTGTTATTAATATTAGATAATGCAGACAGGCTCCCACAAGAGGGGTAAACGGGGGTTAATGCCCCATTTCAAGGGGGTTGTGCTCCTGTAAGTGAAGTACCTTTTTTTTTTTTTTTTTTTTACAAATAGGATGTCCCTAAGACACATCAGAATATATTGCATTTGTTATAACCAACTGATAAAGAATCTTTAGGATATTTTCTACTGTGTCTTAGGGTTTGGCTCAGTAGGCCAAGTGTACCAACAGGCCTGCACTGCTTGTTATACTGAAGTTCCTTTGCAGCTGCTGTGTATTATTTTGCAGTGACATTATTTTCTTTAGTTCAGACAATGCAATCCGATCTGCTCTGTTATCCCATAAATCCCCCTCTAGGAGGCTACGGACTTGGGATTATGTTGGAATTTCTTTGCCAGAGGGATTAATTTGGCTGCAGTTTAGAATAAACCCTGTGGCACAGGGGTTAAGCACAGAACTGCTCATCCAAAGCTCGTTGGTTGGAACCTACAAATGGTCCAGAGGAGAACCATGGCATTCTGCTTCTGTAAAGATTAAAGCCTTTGAAACCCTCGGGGGCCGCTCTGCTCTGCCGATTATAAGTCAGGTTAGTGATGGTAAGGGTACTTTTGCCCACTCCTAGTCTGATCGCTTTTATTTTGGACTAAATAAAAGACCCCTTTCCCTGACTCCTCTACGGGTATAGTGTCTTCTGGCTCCTTGCCATCGTTCAATGGATCTCATGGACTAGGGGTCCCTGTTGTAGGGCAGGTTTTTAGTTAAGGAACCCCTGTTCCTTCTAGTGCAGCACAGCAGCAAGCCAGAGCATTCTGCCTTTCCTCCTTTTGTTCCATCGTGTTTGCTCAATCTGGTACCCATCTGGAGACTCTGGACCTCCTATCCCTTTCTGACCCAGCTTCCTTCATTTCTGTTGGCTTGTCTCAGGTTCTCGCTGGGCTTCAAGGAACCCTGGTGGCACAGAGGGTTGCACCTTGGGCTGCCAGCCTCAAGGTCACCAATCGGAAACCACCATCTGCTCCCAGGGAGAAAGACAACCCTTTCTACTCAAGCAGAGTCACACAGTCTCCGAACCCCACAGGAACCGTGCTCCCCTGTCTCACGGGGCTTTATGAGTCAGACTCGGCTCAGTGACATTGCGTATTGAGAGCTGGGCTGCTGTTGCAACTTACACCCAGCCTGACTTAGGCTAGCTTGATGCACCCCTTCTCAGGGCTCTGCTAGCCTCCTGGGAGATCTGGGGGCTTTCCCGTGCTCACCCAGAGGTCCGCATGCGTGTAGCAGATTCACCGAAGACCCCGACACCAACTGTACTATGTATAGTGGGAAGAAAATAGCTCTCATAGAGAATAGGGTTATAAAAGCATTTTGCCAACAATTTCAGTATTACCCTCATTTCCTTCTGATATTACTTATTAAAACTCTCATATAAATCTGTCTGTAGTCCCCCCAAAATGACCCAATGTAAAGTCCAGTTTATTTTCATTTTATTTCAGAGCATCATGGGCCACAAAAAATTACCTTAGGGGCCCCTTGTGGCCTGCAATCAGATTCTAGTGTGAAGTCAATTTATACTAATTGATTTTTCCCCTTTGAATTGAGACTCTCCTGGGTGCAAGTTTCAGTCATCTGAAACTAAGTGAAACTAATTTGTTTGACAACCTAGAAATTCAAAGGATCTATTCGGCTCTAGTTAATGCTGGATCAAAGGGGATGTCAAATGAATTATCAGGATTCTAGTGTCATCATACAGATTTTTTTTTTAAATATAGATTTTATTGGGGGCCCTTATAGCTCATAACATTCAATACATCATTTGTATTAAGCATATTTGTACACACGAGGCTATATTTATCTCACTATTTACAGTAATGCAATATTCCAATGAGTGCTCATTTATGAAATAGACTTTGTAATTTTCTTTTAGATTTTCCCTCTGAGAGCGTGGTTCATAACCACAAACGAAAATTGGTCAGCTAACTTTATAATCATAGGCCTTCATTGCTCCCAGCTGATAGAATGACCTATAGTCATTGTGAGTCAAACATTGGGGAAGTATACACGAGGGGCACATTATCTCTCTCAAGAACCTGGTTTAAGGCTGAGCCCTGGTGGCATAGTGGTTGTGCGGGGGACTGCGGCCCACTGGGTTGGAGGTTCGAATCCTGCAGCAGCTCTCCAGGAGCAAGACTGGGCCTCCTACACCCACCACCACAGGGCAGTGATGCCCACCCCCACCCCCACCCCCCACCCCCCCAAAAAAACAAACCCTGGTTTAAAATATTTCCTTTTTTATTGAAAAGAAACTTGGATATTTGCCCCCTTGATCCTATGCAATTATCTGTCATGTGTGCAACTAGGGAGTTTTTCTTCCCCCAAGGAAAGTAGAAAATCTTTCATCGCACAGATACATGCGTTTACGCTCACACCGAATAAGCTTTCAGGAAAACCTGGGCTTTTCTCTGCAGGGGCAATGGGCGTGGACACAGAGGCCGGATCCAAGAGGGAAGGCCGGGAACGAAGCTCCGTGGCCACTAGGTGGGGCTCTCCTCCCGGTCCCCTCGCGGAACCTTCTCTCTGCGGGAACCCGAGGCGGAGGTGCGGGGGGACGGGCCGGAGGTTTCTTTCGTTGCACTCCCATTGCAGAGCGAGGAAGGCTTTGGAGTGCGAGGGGCAGCTCCGGGCGGGGCTGGGCTGGGGCTGTGCGCCCGCCGCCCTGCGCCTGCCTGGCCTCGGAGCTCCGAGCCCCTCTCTCGCCGCCGCCGCCTTCCATCCTCCGGGCCCCCCGGCACGGCCGCGCAGGCGGGCTGGCCCGCGGCGCCCGCTGCTTCAGCAGGTAACCTGGGGAAATCCCCACGGAATCCCCTTGGCAGCTCGGGCCAGCCCCGGCCTGACTAACCCGCGCCCCGCGCCCCGGCTGCCCCGGCGCCGGCCGCGGGCCTCTGCTTTCTCTGGACGTTTTGCAGACAGGGCTCTTGTTCCGTGTTCTTGGTCCTCCAGAAATACGGTGGGAGGGAGGGAGGCCTGGCGCTCTTAGATCAGGGTTAGCCAGCAAACCGCAAGGCCGGCGCTTCAAACCCGCCAGCCTGCCGGAGAGGGAGGCCAGCATGTCTGTTCTCGAGGACTTACGGCCTTGCAAACCCTGGGTCGGGTGGCTGTGGGTGGGACTAGGAGCCCTGGTGCCTTGGCTGTGCAGCCCCTGCTGCTCCGCACGAGGAAGACCAGGCCTTCTGGTCCCATGGACAGGTGCAGTCAGTTAAGGAAATCCACAGGGACACCACAGGGTCCACCAGACTCAGGGTCGCTCTGAGTCCGCATCAAATTGATGGCAGGGTAATACCCGAAAAGAACCCTGGTGGCGCTGAGCCCCGGTGGCGCAGTGGTTGTGTGCGGGACTGCGGCCCACAGGGTTGGCGGTTCAAATCCAGCAGCAGCTCTCTAGGAGCACGGCTGGGTGGGCTTCCTACTCCCACCAGAGGGCGGTGATGCCCCCCCCCCCCAAAAAAAAAAAGAGTTACAGTCAAGGGCAACAGATGTGCAAATGTGCTTGACATGCAATGGGCGTATGTATGGATTGTGATAAGAGTTGTGTGAGCCCCCAATAAGATTAAAAAAAACAAAAGGCACAGTCTTGGGAAACCCACAGGGGCGGCTGTGAGTCAGCATGGGCTGGATGGCCCTGTGCTTGATTTGATTCTGGAGCCTCCGAATAAACCACGACCAGCTGACCCCAGGCCAGGCATATGCCAGTCGTCAACCAGTCGTGTTAAACTTAACCAAGGGCCGATCTGTATTTTGCCACCTTCTGTGCGTTGTGGTGATTGATGGCAGCTATCACCCCACCTCTGATACCTTCGGGAGCCCTGGCCGTGTGGCTCTTGCACATTGGGAGGGCTGCAAGGTCAGCAGTTTAAAGCCACTTTGCAGTCGGGGCTTTCTGCCTTGTAAACTCACAAGGATCATTCTCCCTTGACCTGTGCAGTTGCTGTGGGTTGGTAATCAACTCCTGGAAATGAATTGGGGGGGGGGGGAGGTAAGGGTAAGTGGCTAGGGGGTGTCTGATAATGAAATGCAATTTTGGGGAAAATTCACTAACACTAAGAGACAAACTAAGATCCTTAGGTATGTGTCGTAATTCACACTGTTTTACCTCTCTAGTTTCTAAAGTCCATTGCACTGCCCATCCAGAGCTCACAGACAGAATTCACCATGAAAGGGTCGATCAGAAAGTTAACAAGTTGTAATGCCGGTGGGACATGCTCAAGGTTGTTTATCAGAACAAGTTACAAAGCTCTATCAAGTCTGGGAATAAAAGTCCAGCGGACATATCACTCGCTATAACCCTTAACCCCAAGGCATTCAGCGTGAGCTGTTAGCAAGGTCAACTGCCTGAATTAAGCACCCGAGGGCACTCAGCTCCACACCTCCATGGGTCAGCAAATCCAACTTCCCCAATTCACTGTCCAGAAACACCCCACTGAGCAAACCAGCCCCCTGCACCAAAGCTCGCAGCGCTACTTGCTCCCTGGGTTGGGATTCCATCACTCTGTTCCATGCGCTGGCTCCCGCTCTTCAGACGGTGGCGCTATCTTCTGGACCCAGGAGGCTGACTGTGCTGGACTCTCTGGTCCAGAGGGCATGTGCCACTTGCTGGTAATGAGATCCCTTCTCCTCGTCCTTTTCAGAGGATTCATTTTATACACAGCAGGACAGCTCTCCCGGGAATCCTGTGTGCAAGGACTCGGGGAATCCTATCAGTATCTCCCCCCTGTCTTTTTACAAGATCCATTCGGGGCTAGGTCATTTGGTAGTCGTTAGAGCCTGGTTCTCAACCTTCCTCATGCTGCGTGCAACCCTTTAATACAATTCCGCATGTTGTGGCCACCCCCCCAACCATAAAACTATTTCCGTTGCTACTTCATAACTGTAATTTTGCTAATGTTATGAATCAGGTGACCTCAGTGAAAGGGTTATTTGACCCACAGAAGTAAAGTGACCAAACGTCCCGCTTTTAACAATTTAACAACGTCCCGTGGCTTTTTAAAATTAAAATAAATACATCACAATACTATTTTTGCATTCTATGAACATTTTTGTTGCTCCATATAGGCCAAAATTTTAATCAAGAACACCCCTCCCCTATTCCTCCTCTCCCCCCGTGAATGGTGTCCTGCTTAAAATCTGGTCGCTTTCCCCAAAGGGGTCTTGACCCACAGGTTGAGAACCCGCTGCGTGAGCGCCTTTGGCTATAAAAGCCACGTTAAATAACTCCCTGCCCTTGTCCCATAGTTGCGCACAATTCACAGCTCAGGTGGGAGAGAGCTGCTTGGGGCTGGCGGCTGCACGTGGGGATGTGCAGCACAGCACCCGGCTGCCTTCACAGGAAACTTCATGAACTAACATTGCCTCGGGGTATGGTGACAGTCTGGGCCTGTCTTCAGTGAATAGCGTTACGGGCAGACACACAAAACACATACACAGGGTGTCTGCCCCGAGACTGACAGCCCGGCTTGGGAGACAGTTTCAAATAGAGAGTGAAAAACTGCTGTTAGCAGTCATCTAGTCCATCGTGGGCCCCCACACAACAGCCCGGAGCCCTGCCCCGTCCCGTGCCTTCCCACCGCTGTTCCGATACCGGAGTGCCCTGCTGCAGCCAGCGTGCCAGCCCAGCCCGCGGAGGGCCAGCCTTGCTTTTGCTGCCCCTCTGCGGGACTGAGCGCGATGCCCTTGTCCGTTGGGTGCTCTCTCCTGACGTGTCCAAAGTCCATCGTGAGGCCGTCTCCTCATCCTTGCCTCTACACTTGAAAAATTCGATATATCTAATACCTGCATTTCAAAGACCCCCCCCCCCCCCCCCTAGAGTCAAGCTAGCGGGCCGACGAGGAAAACTTATTTAAGCGACATCTCAAAACATCAGTTCAATTTCCGTGCCTCTGTGGCTGAATCGGACTGGGAGCACGTGGGATGGGTGGGGGTGGAAAAAGTACTTCATTTGGGTTAAAGTGGGTGTGTCAATCCCCCAGGGGGCAGAGAATGTAGGCTCTGCTCCTTGGTGAAAGTGAGAAGTGACTGGCAGAAACCAACAGGTGGAGGTGGGACGGTTAATGTGAGCCCGATTAAAGGAGACGAGGATAGCACATCTTTTAGAGCCATGCCGACTACTCCAGGTTTTTCAAAGGCTGTGGACAGCTGCCGATGCGAATTAAGCACGGAGGGGTGTGGGCGCATTTGCACTCCCCATAGATTTTTGGAAATACATACCTGAGTGGTGTCAGGCGTGGGTTAGGCGCACAGTAAGGAGGGCTGAGGAGCCCTGGTGGCATACTGGGTTATGACCAGCTCAGAACCAGGTGACCACCAGGTCAGCAGTTCAAACCCCCCAGCCCTCCAAGGGAGAGAGAGGAGCCTCTATGACACCCGTAAAGTTTACAGGCTCGGAAATCCACAGGGGCAGTTCTTCCCTACCCTGTAGACTCACTAAGGTCCACGTCCTACTGGGTGGCTGTGAGTTTTTCTTTTGAGTTTGGAAGGAGGAAGCCTAGATGTGGAGATGGGTGTTGGGTCAGAAAGAACGTGGATGAGGGGATGCAGGTGTGCTCCAGAGGACTTGTGTCTGGCCGTTTGTCAAACTGTGGCGGCCTGTGTGTGGCTGGTCTTCGGAAAGCGATGTCCCTGGTACTTCAAACACCTGCGGGGTCCCCCCAAGTGAACAGGCTCAGCAGAGCTTCCAGGTTAAGAACAGATGGCGAAGAAGGAGGAGGGCCTACACGTGAAAGGAATTAGCCGCTGAAAGCCTCAGGGGTAGCAGGGAACACTGTCAGACACTGAGTGGCTCGTGAATAGAAGCAGACGAATGGAAGGTGTGCAGATGGCAGGGGACAGTCGGTGTTCTTCTCTGTTGTCACTGTGAGAGGGAACCAAATTGCTGCACCGACTAACAGTTCCAAGGAATCTGTGGATAGGAAGTTCATTCCTTAAGTTACAGGCTATAAATCAATGCACATTCCTCACCCTTGCAGGCAGTCCTGGAAAACCTGTGTAGCTATGAGCAGACAACAGATGTGCTCCCGAAGTTGCTGTTGGGCCCCACTGACTTGGGTCTGCCCTGTGCACAACAGAGTGAAACACGGTGACATCCTGCGCCACCCTCATGACAATCCCTACACTCCAGTCCTTTGTGGCAACCACTGTATCCATCCGTTCTGTTGAGGGGCTTTCTCTTTTTCGCTGTCCCTCAGCCAGCCATGCAGTCCTTCCCTAGGGACTGGTTTCGCCTGACAACATGTCCCAAGTCTGAAAAGAAAGTCTCACCACTGTGGGACACTTGGGCTGTGCTTCTTCTGCGGCAGCTTCAGCGCAGGATGCAGACTGGTCGGCCATAAATGCCCTCGGGGTGGAACACTGCTTTGTCCCCATAAGAGCTGAGGACCAGGAATCTGCCACCCGCACTGTACTCAAGCCAGCCTCCTCCCTATTTGTCTTCCATTCTAGGTTCCAGGTGTGGTCCAGGGAGCACTTGTCCAGTCCAGGCCGCTGGGGTCCACCAGGGCGACCGCCTTGCACAATCTAAACCACAACAAGGATTTCAACCACTCGGGTGTGGACCTGACCTTATTCATCTGCTTCCAAACTGCCTAGTGACTCCGCTTCTCCTCCCTTCTTTCTGAAGTGGCTTCTTAGACTCCCAGAAGCTGGAGCAGAGAAATGGTGAGTACTGTGGTAAAAGGGAGTATTCTTCCCATTAGGGGATGAGGAGGCAGGATATGAGTTGTTGAAGAAGCAGCTGCAGACACTGTGCCTCCTAAGTCAAGTTAAAAGAAGGCAGCAAAGGAAAGAAAGCTGAGCCCCGGGAGGCATCCTAAGACCCAGCTTCATGGTCACAGTGGCTGGACACGCTTCCTCCCCACACTTGGTTCTTCAAGATGTGCATCCTGTGCGACCTGCAAAGCTGATACCAGAGGCCAGTCAAATCCCCACCATGCACCTTGATCTGTGTTGAATTACAGCTTCCTGACCAGACTCTGAGGAACACTGGTGGCGTAGTGGTTATACATTGGGCCGCTAACTGCAAGGTCACCAGTTCGAAACCACCAGCTGCCCCTTGGGAGTAGAAGGAGGCTTTTTACTCCCGTAAAGAGTTACAGTCTCAAAAGGAGGGGCAAAGAGGAGCTTACACCAAGGGCTCAAGTAGAAAATATTTGGAAATGAAGATGGCAACATGTGCACAAATAGGCTTGATACAAATGGTGTATTGAATGTTATAAGCGCTGTAAGGGCCCCCAATATAAGCATTGAGGCGGGGGGGAAAGAAGCTACAGTCCCAGGGACTCACAGGGGGCAGTTCTACCCTGTCTTGGGGAGTCGTTAGGAATTTGCATCACTTGATGGCAGTGCAGGTTTCTGTTGGTTTGTTTCACCAGATTCTGAAGGGGGAGCAGCTCAGGGTGAGGAGGCTGAGCCCAGACCATCCATCCGTCCAAACACTGTTCTTGGCTTCTCCCAGGCACTGGAGTTTGTTTTTTCTCTGCCGTTCTAAAAGCACAGCTCTGCCTCTGACAGTGTGAAGGGGTAAGGAGTGGGAGTGGGTTCCCTGGGGACTGCCCTGGCTATCTATGAGATGTGAAAGAAGGTGTGGTGTTCTCATTCCTTCCTTCACCAAAGTACCAACGCTTCTGCCCTGTGGCTTTCAAGTGGGTCGGAACCCTGGATCCCGTCATTCTCCTCAGTGCTGGTATGAAGTCCCAGTAATTGTTGATTGCTCTCCAGAGTCTCGAATTGGAATCTAAAATTAAAATGTGTTCTTCTTTGTCAGAGAAGCTCAACATACGAGAGGTGTATGTTCAAGTTCTTGGGTGTACAATTTCCACTAGTGTTCGTACTGAGGATTTTCTCCTTAAATGGTTATAAAACTTGTAAACACAGAGGAATGCCCATTAGAACTGGTATGAAAGTTACTGGAAAGCTTAATTAAATCTTGAGAAGTTTTCTTCAAGACCCCCTATTACAGGGCTGAGCCCCAGTGGCATAGTGGTTGAGTGCAGGACAGCAGCCCTCTAGCTTGGTGGTTCAAATCCAGCAGCAGCTGCTCCAAGAGCAAGGCAGGGCCTCCCACTCCCACCAGAGGACAGTGATGCGCCCCCCCCCCCCCCCCATGTAAAAGATCCCTATTACATTAAAGCAAGTCACACCAGGACCCTGACAATGTTCGGTATTTTAGGTGTTTTTAAACATTTCTTGACAGACTGTGAAACTAGGTACTGTGGTTAGAAAAGCCTCTTAATCCATACTTGGTGATTTGCACAAGTGTAGCTAATTGTTTAATAACAGCTGGGCCCTAAATGACTAAGTGTTAAATGGTTTTATTACTAGTAAGGAAGTTCTGGTGGCTTAGGGGTTGTGTTCAGCTGTTAACCACAAGGCCAGCATTTCCAAGCCTCCAGCTTCTTCAAGGCTTTCCACCAAGTCTCGGGAACTGAGAGAGGCAGTTCTCCCTTCTCGTACAATCAAAATCAATTCAACGGCAGTGAGTGAGTTACTAGTGAAAACTGTTTCCTGCGCTTGTTTTTCCAGTGGACAGCACTGTCAGTTCAAGTGTAAATATGAACGACTTGCCCTAATGCAGCTCAGTCTTCCCCAGCTCCCTTTACCAGCTCTCTGACTTTTCGGAGCATTTTGCTGGTGTCTGCGTAAATCAAGGAAATAAACATAGAAACGTTTCATTTCCCCGTGCTTCATTATGCAAAACATAACATGGAATTTACACTTCCCTTTAATGAACAAATTATCCTGGTGATCTTCTTATAACAATTCTTAGAGCCCTCAAACCTAAAATCTATAAAACTCCAGAGTTCTGCCTTTGGCTGATCTTTGTGGTCTTTGTTGACATGTTTTTGGTCATGTTGTTTTAATCTTAGTTGTGGCCATCACTTTGCTTTGACACAGCTTGATCTAGTGAACTTAATGGGAGTTGCCAAGATCCAGGTGTCACTACATTAGAAATAAACACTTCTTTCACCTCAGACCAGTTAACATGAAGGGGTTTTCACATGACTTTGAAAATTGAGCACATGGAAATTACATCGTTGTATGTGTTTTAAATAATGCTTTAATTTTCCTGTTTTAAGCTATACTGTAGACAAAGAGTGCTTGCACTTCTCCTGTATAATTGACTTAGTAGCCCGAGTCTCTGGATTGTTACTAGGTCTTGGTCGGCTCTTCGTGTTCTCCTGCCTAGAGATGGTTACTCTGTCTTAGTATTGTATGACTTTTGCGCTTATTATTCCAGTTTCATTCATGAAATCACCCAGGTTTTACCTAATAGAATCCACATTGTTTAGTTTTGTCCTTTTATTTTTTTTTTTTGAGTATGCTATAAACTCAGTGATTAGTCTCTGCAGGTTCGTTTTCCATAGGATGCTTTTGAGTTTCATTCATGCTGGCGTCTGTACTGCTGATCTGCCCGTAGGCCTGTCTGTGTGTGCTCCGCATGTTGTTTGAGTGGACCGCACTCTCAGTACCCAGTGAAGGGCTTACAGCATTGGGGTGGTTCAAGTGTAACTTGGGTCTTGCATTACTACTCTTCTCTCCATTCATGAGCCAGGCTTCCTGGTGCTCCAGGACACTCAATAATTCTGCAGTGAGGGAAAATGGCTAAGTGACAGAGCACAGCCTTGTTTAATTCACTAGGAAATCCTGATGCAGATTATAACTACTAACTCCCACAAAGGATGCATGTGTATTTTATTTGTCCCCTCTGTTTTTCTAGTGAGTTGGTTTTTGCCTATGTAGAGTATCTTGAATGTTATCTAAACCTTGATTTGTTCTGTAATTACCTTATACTGCAATATGGAAAGGGCTGCACATCTTACACTTTAATTAATTTCTATTTCTATGGTTTTGTAAGTCTTCTTTACAAACATTGAGAATTTTTCTCCCAGTATGTAACCTATCTGTATTCATCTCCCCTCTCTTTGATAGATATTTGTGACTCTTAGTATAGTTGAATGGGTCTTTCTCTCACCTGCTGTCTTACTCTTAAGAATTTTTTCTCTATTTTAATATCCTAAGTTGATTTGCCCATGGTTTTTGGCTTCAGATTTTACCTTTTAGCAAAATTTAAATTTACCCTATTTAAAGCTGCTCTACCTGGAATTGATTTTCTCATAAAGAAAACTTTGAAATAGCTTAATTATTCTAATTAGCAAAATAGTGTTATTTTAAAGAAAGGCTCGGGCTGAGCCCTGGTGGCGTAGTGGTTGTGCACAGGACTGTGGCCCACTGGGATGGAGGTTCAATTTCAGCAGTGGGGTTGGGCCTCCTACTTCCACCACCAGAGAGCAGTGATGCCCAAAAACAAAAACAAGAAGAAAACAAAACATAAAGAAAGGCTAGTTGTCATCGATCTAATTCTGAGTTGTGATGCAGACTGGACTGCCATGCCTTTCTTCAGAGGTGTCTGTGGGTGACTTCGAACTGCCAGCCTCTTGGTCCGCAGCTGAGTGCTTAGCTGTTTCTGTCCCCACAGGACATTGTGTAGTTGATAACTGCTTCCCATCCTAAAGTGTATGTGCTTTCTGCCACTGCCTTGATTTGTTTTTGTTACGAGTCAACTTGATGTAGATTTGTAGGTCTGTCCTAGGTGGTTTATTTTGATCCGTTGGCTTATGTTGTATAAGTGTGTACTGTGTACTGTGCAATATATCTTTATAAAGTAAATATTGAAAAGAGTGTGTGTGTGTGTGTGTGTGTGTGTGGACAAGCCTCCCCTGCCCATCTCCAGCCTCTTTTTCATGAGCATGCTCTATCTGATAGACCCTCTCTACCTTTGCAACTCTGTCTCCCACCGCACTCTGCTTCTCAGGTGGTAGGCTGTCTAATTCTTTGCAGGGGTCACACAGAACTCATAGACAGTGCTCGTGATCTGGGGATTTATTAAGGGAGTTAACAAGTTCCAGTTGAGGTAGAAATGCTCAAGACAGAGTTGTTCAACCAGGATAGGATACAAGTGTCTTTCAGCTCTACTAATAAATTCCAAAGGGCATGCCACTCCGCTGACAGCTTCAACTCAAAGGCACTGAGATCCAGCTTTGTGGTAAGCAAGCCAGCTCCCCAAATCAAATGCCCAGAGGCACCCCACTCCACAAGCCTGCCTTCTGTCGCATAGCACTGAGCTTTACTTGCTCTGTGGGCCGGAAATCCACTGCACCGTCTCATGTCTTTTGACTACTGCTGCTGCTGCTGCTAATCTCTCACTCCTCTGGTGTCCTAGCTGTTTTCTGGATCAAGGAGGTTTACTGCACAGGGATCTCCCAGTGAAGAGGACACTGCATCCTAGTTCTTGCTGGTAATGAGATTCACACCTCCCAGCCTCTGAGATGGTTCATTGTACATATGTAAAAAATGAAAGGAACCCTTCAGTGCATAGGAAAGTCTCCATTACCTGAGGACCCAGCTGATTATACCTGGGCCTCTATGGACTGTATTCCAGAAAACTCCAGTAGTCTGACTGCTGGCTGGGTCCAAAGCATGTTTACCACCACTAGGGAGATGAGCAGACACTTTTGTGTGGAGGCTCAGAAGGAACTGAGTCAGGGGCTAGAAGGGCAGCAGGGGTGTCCCCGGCAGGGTTGGGCATTTCTACAAGGCACGCTCCCTGTGCTCTGAGTTAGTTGCACATACTTCTGAGATCCAGCACACTCTGAGAGGAAGTGCCAAGAGGTCAGTGCCCACACAACCCCGCTTCTCTCTGTCTGGTGAGCAACATCTTACCTTTTAACTCCTGAGGCATCACAAGAAGGTGAACAGGAGATAAACCCAGGGCAGTATGGGGTAGACGTGGGAGGGGGTGGGCTGCAATAGGAAATGTCGACCAAAATGTCTTCTGGGGTTTGGTTTTGTTTTTCAGTTACCCGGGGTAGTGGTATATCACTTGTTATTTTCAGTTTTTCCGAAAGCTACGGTTTGGTTTTGTTTGTGACTTTATTGATTTTCTGGGAATTTTTTGGTCTTGTTTTCATTTTTTATGGCTTGTTCTCTTGTTTTTACTACTGCTTTTCTTCCACACATGTTGGCTATATTTGTTCTATTTCCCTATGAATCATAAGCTATTGATGCTTGATCTGTCATCGTTTTTCATATGTACCTTTAGTGCAGTAGACTTCGTAGCAATGCTTGTTTTTCTCTGCATCCAATAAATTTTGGTAAATTCTATTTTCTTTTTGACATAGCTCAAAATATTTGAAAGTTTCTCTCAGGACATATTTATCCCATATGTTATTTAGAAGTGAGTTATTTCATCTCAGTCCAGCTAGCTTTCATTGATTGGTTCCTGGTTTATTTCTATTTTGGTCTGATTTGTGATACTTTAAATTGGGTGAGTTGCAGTTTGAGAACCAGGTTGGGAGCTAGTTTAGTAAATGTTGCTGGTAAGTATGAAAAGAATTTGCTTTGTGTTGTGTTGGCATGACATATGCAAAGTAACATTGAAGTTAGTGGGAAACCCAATTTAAAAGATAATGGTATTTCACCACAAAAGTCTTGAAGCCCCATGGTATGCCTGTTAGATGTTGGTGTTGGTTCAGCATGGTCTTGCTGATTCTTTTGCGTGTTGGATCTGTCAGTTACTAGTAGAGGGTTGCTGAAGTCTCCTGGGGCACGGAGTCAGTTCTCATTGGGCTATTAGCTTCCAAATTAGCAGTTCGAAATCTCCAGCCACTTGGCGGGAGAAAGACGGGGTTTCTTTTCCCATAGAGAGTAACAGTCATGGAGACTCCAAGGACCAATTTGACACTGTCCTATAAGGGTCTCTATGAGTCAGCATGTACTCAATGGCAGTGAGTTTGTTGGTTTTGGTCCATAAACTGTAATTGCATAATGTATATAGCTACTTTTAAAGCTAATAGATGAGTTAACAATAGAAAAGATAAATTTTATATTACCTGTTTTCACTTCTGTAACTTTCCTTATGTAGATCCACATGTCTGAGTCCTATAATTATCTTTTTCTGAACAACATTTTTACCATTACTTGCAAGGAAGTTCTCCTGGTGAGCATTTTTCCCCCTTATTTTTTTGGTCTGAAAAAAGCTTTCTCTCCTCTTTTTTTGAAAAAAAAAAAAAAATTTAGTTAGTTTTTTTTTCGGGAAGGGGTGTGTGTGTGGGCGTGCATCACTGCCCTCTGGTGGGAGTAAGAGGCCCAGCCTTGCTCCTGGAGAGCTGCTGTTGGATTTGAACCGCCAACCCAATGGGCCGCAGTCCCACACTCAACCACTGTGCCACCGGGGCTCAGCCCCCTCTTTGTGTGTGTGTGGCATCACTGCCCTGGTGGGAGTAGGAAGCCCAGCCTGCTCCTGGAGAGCTGCTGCTGGATTTGAACCATCAGCCCTGTGGGCTGCAGTCCCTCACACAACCACTAGGCCACCAGGGCTCAGTCTCTCCTCTTTTTTAAAATAAGTTTTTTCAATTGTAGTAAAAGTAAATATTATTAAAAATTTGTTAATTCAACAACTTTTACATGCATAATTTTGTGGGTGGTACAAACCACTAATAAGAGAACAAATAATCAGAGTAACTAGATATATGAAGAAGAAAGCAACATGAGGATTAAGGCTGAATAACCACCTGCATATGCAGATGACACATCCGTGCTTGTGAAAGTGAGGAGGACATGAAGCACTTGCTGATGAAGGTCAAGGATTTCCGTTTTCAGTATGGATTACAACTCGATTTAAAAAAGACCAGGATCCTCACAACTGGACCAAGCGTTAGTGAGCATCACGATAAACAGAAAAGTGTGAGGTTGTTTAAGATTTCATTTTGCTTGAACCCACTATCAATGCTCCTGGAGGCAAAAGTCAGGTGGTCAAGTGACACACTGCGCTGGGTAATGTGCTGCACAAGGTCTCTTTAGAGCAACGGTTCTCAACCTGTGGTTCTCGACCCCTTTGGGGGTCAAATGACCCTTTCACAGGGGTCACCTGATTCATAACAACAGCAAAATGACAAGTTATCAAATAGCAACAAAAATGGTTTTATGACTGTGGGTAAGGGGGTCACCACAACATGAGAAACTGTATTCAAGGGTCACAGCATTAGGAAGGTTGAGAACTACTGCTTTAGAGTGTTAAGAAGCAGAGATGATTTTGAGGATTAAGGTGCTTCTGACCCAAGCTATGGTATTTACATTTGCCTCATATACATGTGAAAGTTAGACATTGACTAAGGAACAAAGAAGAATGGATACATTTGAATTGTGATGGTGATGGAGAATATGGAAAGTGCCATGGGCTGCATAATGGATAAACACGTCTGTTTGGGAAGACATGCAGTCGGGGTACATCTCACATACATGTGTGTTAGTCCGGGTAGACTAGAGGAACAAATTTCAAAGACATGCATATCAATGTAAGGAAAGGGTTTATATACAAAAGGAATGGGACATGGAGAAAGCATCCCAGCCCAGTCCAGTCCAAAGTCATAAGTCCGATATTAACCCATATGCCCGAAATCAGTCTATAAAGTCTTCTTCCGATTCACGAAGTCACAGGTCAGTGGGTGCAGAATCCCGTGCTGGCAGGGAACCTCGCCTCCAGGGCTCAGGGTTCATCAACAGCAGAAGCAATTCATCACTGGCAGAGGTCTCCATCTGGCCACCCCAGCTCCATAGGTCTTGGTCCATCAGGGCAAAGCTATGTGGTCTCTCTGCCGGCTCCTCTAGCTTCTCGGATGCTGCCATCTTGTCTTTTCCATGACTCATCGCCTCTAAGACTTAACAACTGGGGAAGATAGCTTCTCATCTTCACGAGGGAAATATCGTGAGATTTCCCAGAAGTCTCAGGAGAAAGCCATGCCCACATAGAGGCCTCATTGGCTGCTCAATCGCTATCTCCAGATTAACAGGCTAGACTCCACCCCTACATTTCAATCATAAAATTAACATAGGCACATGATTACCACAGTATGTCAGGAGAGATCAGTCTCTGGAGAAAGGGATAAAAAATACAAGAACAGAATGGTTGGTAAAGGAGAGTGGTGGTAAAAAAAGAGGAAGGCTCTCAATGTTATGGATTGACACAGTGACTGCAGCAACGTGCTCAGTCATAAGAGCTGTGAGGATGGTTCAGGACCAAGTGAGAATTTGTTCCTTTGTACATACATTCAGGATGTATCAGAACCAACTCTATGGCACATACCAATTAACTAATTTATTGCCACCTGAAAGGTTGGCAGTTCAAAGAGTGGCATATAAAGTTGCTTCTGGAAGATCACATCCCTGAAAAATTAGTGGAGCAATTTTATTGTGCACACACAGGGTCAGCATGAGTCGTTATCAACTCGAAGCCAACCGACAACTAAGAACAATAGAATGACTTTGACATGGATCAACTACTGTGAGGCTGTAATGGCAGTTGGTTTTTGTTTGTTTTGTTTTCAAACTATTTAACCACCAGTAACAGAAACTCAGTGACCTCTGTGCCACGAAACGTCCCATCCACTTTTCTGCCTGTTGTCTACCTCTGGCAGCCATAGTAAGTAAGCTTTAGTCTCGATGCATTTTGTCTGATTCATGTAAGTGGAACTGTACAGTGTCTGTTCTTTTATTTATCCGCTACTTGTACTTTACTTGACTTAATGTTTTCAAAGTTTATCCATGTTTTATTATGTATCAGGACTTCCTTTCTCCTTATAACTAAGTACTATTTCATTGTATGACTATACCATTCTTTGTATATTTATTCAGGCAAGCTTAGGTTACTTTTACTTTTTGACTTTCTGCTTTTAATTTATTTGGGTATATTTGTAAAAATAGGATTGCTAAACTGTGCGATAGTTCTGTAATTAACATTTTGAGGAACCACTAAACTTTTCTACAGTGGCTGTACCAGTTTGCATGTCATCCACAATGAATGATGGTTCTATTTATTCCACATTCTCACCAATACTTTGTTATATTTTTTTATTTATTTTTGGATTTAAAACTTGTACTGGACATATGGACTTGATCTGGGCTGGACTAGGATGTTTTCCTGATATATAACTACTTCTTGGAATAAAGTTTTCTCTTTCACATCCATGAGTCCCTGAATATGTTTCTCTAGTCAACCCAGTCTAACACACTTGCTGATCTGGAATATGTGGGATGTTTTAGGACTCAGTGATCATTGAGGATGTGGCTGTGGTCTTTACCCAGGAAGAATGGGCACTGCTGGATCTTGCTCAGAGGAAACTCTACAGAGATGTGATGATGGAGACCTTCAGAAACCTGGCCTCATTAGGTAAGAATGATGAAGTTATGTAAAACTTTAGGAGACAGTATTTTACTCATCAGCTTTGTTCCTTTATTTTGGACTAAGGAATTGGAATACATAAGACAGGTGTGATCCCTTGTTATATATAACGTACATATCCTATATTCCCCATTGTCTTAGAAGTACAGTGCTTTTATAGCAGAGGTGACTTTAGCAAATTAATTTTTTCACAATGTAAAAGGTGAAGAGTCAAATTCAGGATGCTAGCTCTTGGGAGAGATTTTCTGTATGGCTTTTCCATACGATTCTTATCTGAGTATGGTTCAGGACCAAGCAATAATTTATTCCTTCATATGTACGGTCATGATGGATCAGAACCAACTCTACGGCACATTCCAATAACAAGCCATCTTCAGTTCCATCTTGCTTCTGTGCCCTTCATGTGGAATTGTAGGTGCTTTCCATAAATTCAGCTTCTTTGTTGCTTGTTTAATTTCTTTTAATAGGGCAAATCAAAAAGTGTTGTTACTAGGGTTCTACCTCATATGTTGTGTGGGTTTATTCCAAACAAAACATGTTTGTACAATTGGCAGTGGATGCAGACAAGTTCTTTGAGGAGTGCACTTGAGGAATCTCAATAAATTATCTTGCCAACAAAGGGGTGCTTTTGTGTAATAAAAAATATATATTTTTGAAGTCAGGGCACATAATCAAATTTTAAATAGAATATGGACATCTCAAATTACTGAAATTTGGATTACAGGAATGTTGCTCCACATAAAGCAACAGATTTTAGTTGGATCAAGCATTGTGACATGAGAGGGAACATAGTCACATTGAGTGTAAGATGAAATAGTGACTCACGTGCAGAAAATTATGGCATAAGATTATAGAATTACCATGGATTCGGTAGCTACTGATGTGAGGATCTGACATCATTTGACATTTTATTTATTTTTTCCAATGATTTTATTGGGGGCACTTACAGCTCTCATAACATTTGATATATTGTTTGTGTCAAGCATATTTGTACACATGTTGCCATCTTCATTTTCAAATATGTTCTACTTGAGCCCTTGGTATAAGCTCCTTTTATCCCCTCCTTTTTTTTTTAACAAATCATTTTACTGGGGGGACATTTTATTTTTAAAGGAGATGCCAGGGCCTTGGCAAGCTTTTGGCGTGATGGATGCCAAAAGCATCAGTGTTTTCAGGAAGATCAGAGCTACAATTTTATGAAATAAATTATATCTGGAGATTCCTCTTGGATTTACTACTATAATTCAGAGAGCAAGATCCAATCTCATCAGTGACTTCTCAGAGGATCTGCTAGGCCACATAAATTCAAGGCAGAGAGGTCAGCTCACAGGGTTATACAACTAGTTTGGGGATCCCTGGGTAATCTTGATAGATTTTCTCAAAAGATACAGGATCATCATATGGGCTTATTATGAAGAAGTTATAAGATAATTTAAAACTACATTGGTGAGAAAAAGGGCATCACTGTTAATCTGAGGAATATTTTGTACTATAATTGACCAGCTCATCCTATGAGTATTTTCTTGGGAAACCGTACTCTATCCACCCTACAGTCCCGATCTGGCCCTTCAGACTGCTTTCATTCTCTAAACTCAAAGAATTTAAAAGGAGCACAATTTGATACCTCACAGATGCCAAAACTGTCTTCAGTATTCTGTAGAACTTGATGGACTACATTTCAAGAAATAAATGCTTCCCACTGTAATGTGGACTGTAATGATAGTATCCCTTTCCCAAATGAGATTATAACTGCTAGATATAGGGATTAGCATTTATCATTCCTACTTTTGGTGGACACAAATAAATGTGTAACACTCACGAATGTAAAAGGGTGCAAGTTTTTCATTTTCTTGTGTTTGAAAGCCTTCTAAGCATTGGTTTTGAGATCTCTGAGGCACTGATTGTCGTTTGGATCTATGCAGAGTTTTACTGTATCTAATACAAATTTGACATGTTTGTGTTGCAGTAAGTATACTCACATCAGCTTTTCCTCAGAAACCCTGAAGACCAAACAGGTATTAGCACAGTTTCAAGGAAATGCTTATTATTCTGGACCGTGTTCCCTCATGACATGTATTTCCTCATCAGCAGCTTGTCAGATATGTATTTGTCCACCAGCAAAATTTCTTCCGCCATATAAACAAAGAAAGATCTGACAAATTATAAAGATAGGATTCACCCAGACCGTTGTGTTGGGTAGCACTACAAAAAAGTGAGAGTAGCCCTGTATGGAAGGAATTAGATTTTTAAATCAATCAGCTCAATATGTTTCCTTCAGTTGAAGAGATAACTCCACAGAGACTTACACTCAGTTTTCTGACTTTGTTAACCATCATACACCTTTAGTCATGAGATACATTTTTTTCATTTTTCTCCAAATGCTCCCTATGTCTTATTTCTAATATTTTTATAAGTAGATTTTATAATTACACTCACTGATGTTATCATCACTAGTATTCCCATGGAAATATTTCCTAGTAGGTGACTCTAACCATTGCCAATTGTTATGTATGTGTGCTCATGTCTCTCTTCACAACAACCTTGTTTTCCCTTAATAATTTATTTCTTTTTTGTTTCATGTTGTGAACCTCACTTTGAAACATTGGGTCAGTGTCTCACAACCATAATGAAGGAGAATGTTTGTCCAGTGATCATATAGTAGTGCAACTTATGAACAATAACAACTGGCCCTCCATGTTAGGAGAAATCTTCAGACCACCCAGAAGTGAAGGTCAGCGTAAAAACCAGAATAGACTTTTGAGGTGAGTGTTGTTCAAATGAGAGAAAACAGTTTCTCAGGAGAAAATCCTAAAGTGTATGACAGTAATATAAGTATTTATTTAGTTCTATAATTACTTCTTCAGAGACATTCTACCATGCATTGTTTTCCTAGATATGAATCCGATGTTGTATTTGAAACATATTTTACTTACAATTATCATGAAAGCCCGGTATTTTAGAACATCATTAACAGTAATAGTATTACCTCTGCAAGATGGTTTAATGTATGAAAGAGAAAATTTCATAGTGAAAGCCTTGTAGGTATACTATTGTTTGGTAACAGTGACACAAGCACAGACTTATTTCTAACTGAATGTTATTTATTTTTAATAGGATGCATACAGTAGAGAGCTTCCATGAAAGTAATGGTACTCAGTGTAGAAAAACTCTTACGGTGCTAAAAAATCCTTGTGAGTATGGAAAAGCCTCCCTAGAACATTCATCATATAAGAAGCATACCAGATCTTACACTGGGTACAATATTCATCAGGAATGTGGAGAAAGCTGCAGTTGTCCCTCTTACCTAAGCATTCCGATGAGAACACTTAATGAAGAAAAACTTTATAATTGTAAGGTATGTGGAAAAGACTGCATTTGTATTTCAACCCTTCAGGATCCTGTAACAACAATTACTGGTGGGAAACACAATGAAAATAACAAATATGGAAAAGATTTCTGTAGTCACTCATCCTTTCAGACGCATGTTAGAGGTCAAAAGCATGAATGTAAAGAATGTTGTGAAACCTATAGTCCTTCATGTCTTATTTTATCTGAAAAAGATAATAGATATAGCCCTCAAGAATGTAAAGAATTTGGGAAAGTCTCACAAATCACTTCACATGTAAGAGAGAGGACTTATGATTGTAAGCAATGTGGGAAAACCTTTAGTTGTCCCCCACACCTCACTCTACATATAAGAACTCACAGTGTAAATAGGCCTTATGAATGTAAGCAATGTGGAAAAGCCTTTAGTCGTTCTTCATACCTCACTGCTCACATAAGAACTCACAGTGGTGAAAAGCCTTATCCATGTAAGGAATGTGGAAAAGCCTTTAGTCGTTCCTCATACCTCTCTGAACACATAAGAACACACAGCGGAGTGAGGCCTTATGAATGTAAGGAATGTGGGAAAGCCTTCAGTTCTTCCTCACATCTTACAACACATAAAAGAATTCACAGTGGAGAGAGACCTTATCAATGTAAGGAATGTGGGAAAACCTTTAGTGATTCTTCATCACTCACGCAGCATATAAGAACACACAGCGGAGAAAGGCCTTATGAATGTAAGGAATGTGGGAAAGCCTTTAGTCGTTCTTCATACCTCACTGAACACATGAGAACTCACAGTGGGGTGAGGCCTTATGTATGCAAGGAATGTGGGAAAGCCTTCAGTCAGTCCTCACACCTCACCACACATATACGGACTCACAGTGGAGAGAGGTCTTATCAATGTAAAGAATGTGGGAAAGTGTTTAGGCAGTCTTCCAACCTTACTACACATATAAGAATTCACAGTGGAGAGAGACCTTATGTATGTAAGGAATGTGGGAAGGCCTTCAGTCAGTCCTCAGCCCTCACTAAGCATATGAGAATTCACAGTGGAGAACGGCTTTATGAAAGTAAGAAACGTGAGAAAGCCTTTATGTCACACCTCGCGTCACATATAAGAACTCACAGTGGAGAGAGGGGACTTGTTAATGTAATGAATATGAGAAATCATTTGGTCAGCTCTCCATCCTTGTTGAATATCAGTAACCTTACAGTGGGGATGAACCTTTTAAATGTAACAAATATGGGAAATGCCACACTGTTGTTCATACCGATTACGGCAAAAACTCAAATATGAGAAAAGTCTTATCAGGAATCCACAAATGTGGAAAAATCTACAATGTTTCCTATTCTTTGAAACATACCTGAGTGGGTATACTTGTGGTAAACAATACACATCTAAGTATTATTGAATAATTTTTATTCCCTTTTTTGAAAACTGGAAAGAAAACACAGATCAAATTAACCAGGGAAATGGAAAGAATGTGTGAATTTGTTTGTTTCTCCAGAATTATTCAATGTTCATACATGGAAGACCTATATCAACATATAAAAAGTCACAGTGGAAAGACAGCTTGTAAATTTAAAGTATCTGGGATTATATATATCTTTGTTTCCCCAATGTTAGACAACATATGAGGCAACACTGTAGATTGATCCTATGAATGTAAAAGGTGTTGTGTCCACATTCCCTCAGCATGAATGACTGTGAGACTTCAAACAATGGAGAAGCTGTATGATTCTAAATATTGTGAGAAAGGCACAAGAATATTTATACTAGGGAGACGTTTATTAAGAGGTACATGTGGGGCTGAGCATAATGGCTGAATTCGGGACTGCAGCCCATTGGCTTGGCAGTTCCGATCCATCAGCACCTCTCTGGCAGCAAGCTGGGTAGCTCCCACGACCACCAGAGGGCAGTGATGCCCCCCCCTAAAAAGAGATACATGTGGATTTTATTACTGCCTTATTTCTATGCATATTAATTTCCACTGATGAAAATTAATTTTCTTTTTTTTGTGCCCCGCCCCATCACCCGAAAATTAATTTTCTAAGTAAAACATTAAAGCTATAAATACCTTTACCAGGAAAGACTAGTCCCTGGCAAAGGACATCATGGTTGGTAAAATAAAGGGGCAGCAAAACACGAACAAAGCAGGAAGACCTTCAACAAGGTGGGTTAATACCGTGGCTGCAGCAGTGTGCGCGAGCATGACAGTGGCAAGGATGGCGTGGGACTGGACAGTGAGTATGGACTCGGCACTCACAACAGCAGCAGCAAATACTCCTTCAATTCTAGGCCTTGAATTTTTATAAATCACGTTTGCATTTTGGTTCACATATATAAAATTCCACTTCATTAGTATATCTCAACAAGGGTGATTTCTAGTGTGTTTTCTTTTTATCGGCTACGTTAAATTAAGGAACCTTTGTAGAGCATAAAATGGAATGGTCGTAGGGGCACAGTGATTACAGTTATGGGCTGCCAACTGAAAGGTCAGAAGTTTGAACCTCCCAGTTCTATAGTTGAAAGATGTGACAGTCTACATTCATTCCTAAAGATTTACCATTCCAGAACCCCTTTGGGTAAAGTTCTACTCCAGTCTGTAGTGCTACATGTAAAAATCAACTTGATGCCATGTGTGTAGTTTTGGGGGGATTAAACTCTCACACTCCTTGTAGAAAAAAAATTCAATTGGAAAAATATATGGAAAAATAAAAGTCTCTTGGAGTCTGAGTATGTTATATATACGTTGTTTTCGTTCAACCTTTTGAGTGCAAAACAATGTTTTTAAAAGAATCGAGATTTTACTGTATTTAGTGTTATAGTGAACATGTTTTGCACTATATTCAATGTTCCTTGACTACAATCCTGAACCTTGATTTACTGATAAAGAGACTGAAAAAAAGTTGTTACCCAATGTTATCCCACAGAAGTGCTTCTCTTTCAAATGGCATGTGATAAACAGAGTTTTCATGGAATGATGGTTCATTCTAGTATCCAAGGCAAATGTGTATCAACACTGCCCCAGTTTCACTTAGCTTCAGTAGAGCATCGATCTTACACAGTCTCAGAGCCAGTGCTCAGTTGGAAAGTCCTAGTTCTACTTATTCTGTCATTAGTAAAAGGTATGTACTTTGTCAACAGCTGAGGCTCCAGTTCCTGGACCAGAAGCATGGATTCTGATGTGCATGCCCACTATAGGGCCTAGACAAAAGAAGGTGCTAGCTAGGGTGCTTGCCTTAAGCAGCACAAGCTAAGTCATGATTGTGCTTGTAGGTCTACCAAGTACCAATCCATTACATGTTGTGTGTTAGTTTGGGTAGACTAGAGAAACAAATCCATAGACTCTCATATGTATAAGAAAATTTTTTATAAAGGGTAAGTGTACATTAAGAAAGCATTCAACCCAGTCCAGCCCAAGCCCATAAGTCTGATATTAAGCCCATGTCTGAAACCAATCTATAAGGTCCTCTTCAGAAACATATGCAATGACACCAAATGCGGGATGATCACAGGCCAGTGGATAGGAAATCTTTGGATCCAATGGCACTGTAAGCATCTCAGTGCTGGAAGGGGTCTCTACATAACTTCTCTGACTTTAGAGGTCTGGTTCTATCGGAGTAGGTACATGTGGTTTCTCAAGTCTTGTGAGGTTCAATGTCTCCCAGGAAGTGAAGGGAGAGAAAGAAGTGTCTCCTACCTCCAAGAAGGAAATACCACAGTTCTCAGAATCTTTAGGGGAAGCCTATACCAAAGCTACCTCACTGACTCATGTAAGGGTCCTTGAAATGATTACTGAATAGTAGACCGTCCTGTGACACACCAATATACATTGTAGCAACCTCTGAGCATGCTTGCACTCTGTGAGGGCAACATTTATTAATGGTGGAAAATAGAAATCATGAAAGTCAATGTCAAACCGGAAGAGAGTTGTTAGATATATGACCAGCCACACCCACCCCTGAATAGTGACTGGTACTAAAAGACTTTCCTTCAAGATTTCCAAACAGCAGTTCACTTTTGGTGGATGGTTGATTAAAAGAACTTTCAGTCTTGTCAGTAACAAAGCTGAAGTATAAATACATCACTTCCTCCTCCCAAATATCTTTACACTGCCCATTTTTAGTGTAGTCTTATCCTGACCACGAATCTCTGGCAACAGATCTATTACCTATTATGATGTACTATTTACATTTATGGTAATGCGTTTCTTCAGTTAGATACATTTGAAAGCCATTCACACCGATGAATATATTGATAGTATTTTATTTTGGTGGTGTAGTAATTTGTTTTTCAGATATGCCCCTGTTAGTGTGTTTTTCACTAAGGAGACATTTGGGTTTCCACTTCTTATAATAAAGCTAATATGAACATCCCTGTTCTCTGAACATAAAATTTCCCTTTGTCTTCCATGTACACAAAAAAGTAGGGTTGCTGCCATGTGTCAGATGTAGCTCTAATTTTACTAGAAACTACCAGTCTTTTTAAAAAGAGTCTGCCAGCTTTTATTCTCATAGCAATGTATCATTCCCATTGTTACCGAAACTTCAGAGGCTGCATTCTAGTGAAACTAGCACATATCTATTACACTGGTTTCTTGGGAGGTATTCAGTGGTTTGCTCATCTGACCAGTAGCCAGGTATCTGCTGAGCAAAGCTAGCACCCTCTCATCAGTCATCTCAATCAGACCACAGGTCCTTATGTAAGAGACTTAGCTATGCCATGCCCATCACTGCCAGCCTAGTGTGAACTCGGGGCTCTAGTTTTATTTTAGAGTCTTGGTCCTGACTACAGATTGTGGTTGTTGCTCATTGTCACTAAAGCCCTTGTGACACAGGCCATCACTCATTTTCTGCAATGGAAACCAGAATTAGATATGTGCATTTGAGTGACCAGGTCATCTGATAATCCATCATTTTGCCTCTCATGTCTTCTACTTATTTGCTAGTTACTACTTGGTACCACCCCATGGAGACAAATCAAATACACGTGTGACTGCGAGGGTGATGGAGAACCTAAAGTAGTGAGGGAGGGGAAAAGTACCAAAATCTTCACAACCAGACCCATAAGTAACATCATGGTAAATGGAGAGAATATTGATGTCAAGGGTTTTGTCTTGCCCGCATCCACAAGCAATGTTCATGGAAGCAGTGGGCAAGAGAAAAAAACAACACACTGCATTGGGTAAATCTGCTGCACAAGACCTCTGTAGTATGTTGAAAATGAAGGCGGTTACATTGAGATGAGGGTGCACCTAGTCCAAACTACTGTATTTTCAGTTGTCTCATAGGCATATGAAATTTGGACATTAAATAAGGAGTACTGCAGAAGAATTGATGCAAATTATGGTGTTGAGGAAGAATATTGAAATCCATTTACCTGCCAAAGAAGCAAACAAATCCGTCTTGGAAGAAATACAACCAGAATGTTCCTTAGAAGGAAGGATGGCATCATTTCATCTCTTGTACTTTGGACATGTCTTCAGGAGAGACCATACTAAGTAAAGTAGAGGGCAATAGAAAAGAGAAAGGCTCTCAACAAGGTAAATTGACCGGTGGCTGCAACAGTGGGCTGAAACAGGCACAGGGTTTCTTCGAGTCAGAACCAACTCAGTGGTTCTACAACAGCATATTAAATGAATATGGGATAGGTGACATTTAAAAAGATACAGAAGAAATGGAATTTTCAGGTGACTGAAAAGTGGAATGAGAGAAGAGATGTCCTGCAGGTAACCATTACAGGTTTTTCTAAGAGATTGTTTCACTTTTGTTCTTGTTTTTCATGAGAGCGGCAACACAGTTCCAGAATCAATTCATAGACATAAACCACTGGAAAGGAAAATCTACTTGGAATCTGAGTGCTTAGGACAGGAGTTGGCAACCTGTGGGTCAGTGGCTCTTTTCCCAGAGGTCACCCAATTGATAACACTAGCAAAATTACAGTTGTAAAGTAGCAACGAAAATAATTTTATGGTTGGGGGTCACCACAACATGAGAAACTATTAAAGGGGCATGGCATTAGGAAGGTTGAGAACCACTGGCTTAGAGCTTCCTTTTGCTTTAGACAGAATTATTGGAATGTAGTATGAGATCCATAGTGTCTGCCATGACTAAGTCTAATCAAATGGCTGGCATTTATTTTCACTGCGCAAGTAATTTGACATGAAAATGGTCTCTTCCTTCCCCTCCCCCCCAAAAAAAAGAAATGGTCTCTTCTTCTTTAAGTGATATATTCATACAGAAGGTTTTCTTCTCTAGATATCTCTCCAATCAGACATTTCTGTTATCTCTTGACCAAGCAGAAAACAAACTGTTAGTCCAGGTAGACGAGAGAAACGAATTCATAGACACGCATATGGATATAAGGGAAAGGTTTATATACAAGAGGAATGAAAGGCTGAGCCCCGGTGTTGTAGTGGTTGTGCGCAGGACTGCGGCCCACTGGGATGGAGGTTCGATTCCAGCTCCACGGAGCAAAGGCTGGGACTCCTACTCCCACCACCTGAGGGCAGTGATGGGCCCCCCCAAAAAAAGAAAAAAGAGGAATGGAAAACTGAGAAAGCATCCCAACCCAGTCCAGTTCAAAGTCATAAATCCAACATTAGCCCATATGTCCGATACTACTCTATAAAGTCTCCTCCTGACTTACAAACCATGTGCAGTGGAAGCATCCCAGCACTAGCAGGGTCTCCCCATGAGTCCTCGCTTCCAGGGCTCAGGGTCCATCAAGAGCATCCAGTGGGGGTAAAGCAACTCAGCGCTGGCAGTGCTCTCCACGTGGCTTCTCCAGCTTCAGAGGTTCTGGTTCCATCAGGGTAAGGCCATGTGGCTCCTCCAGTTCCTCAGATGCTGCTATCTTGTCCGTAGTTCGTCATCTCGGAGACTGACTCCCAACAACTGGAGAGATAGCCTCACATCTCCATGAGGGAAATATCACATAAGTCTCAGGAGGAAGCCATGCCCACACAGAGGCCACATTGGCTACTCAATGGCTAGACTCCACCCCTACATCTCAAGCATGAAATTGACATAGGTACATGACCGCCACACAAACTATCTGTTTTTCTTATGGTACATCTAATGTAGCATAGTGTTCTCACAAGCATTCCACCAAGCAATTTATTTTCTGTACTCAAAATCTCTGTTTTTGGATTTGTAAAAGTTTGGCCTGTGTTCTTTCATTTTACTCTAAAAATTTGTGGAGATGGGAGAGGAAAGTAAGATCAACAGTCCATGACTGATATCTGAGGCAGTCAAACCTTTTCACCAGGTCTGACATCCGTCTGTCTCTACTCCTGTCCCGAGGTTAATAACTTGCTCCAGTGGTCTCAGAAGTCACACATAACCACAGGATTTTTTTTCCCCAGGAAGTGACAGGTGAAAATTCAGAATCAGACACAATGGAGGACACAGTTCTGAAGTCAAAATAGATTCGTCTCAATTATTCTGACAGGAAACCTAGCAAGTCTTTTTTCCTGTTGGGAAGTGTTCTGTTTACACATTTGCCTCTTGAACCATGTACAGGTTCCATAAATGCACAATAAAGAATGCTGAAACTCCCATCCTGCCCCCCCCCCCCCCCCCCCCCCCCCCCCCAGGCTATCTATAGTTTATTATGGCCCACAAAGTCCAATGCCTTTGTATTGTCAAAAAGGCACAAGTAAACATATTTCTGTTATTTTCTTCTTTACACCAAGGTCTGTCTGACTTCAGCAATGATGTCCTGTGTGCTATATCCTCTTCTGAATCAAGTTTGAGTTTTAGGCATATTTTTGATGATGTTCTGCTAAAACTTTAAAAATTATCTTCGGCATAGTTTTACTTGTGTCTGATATTAATATTCCATAATGTCTGCCATCTGTTTCATCTTCTCTTGGAATGGTCACAAATATGGATCCAGTCAGTTGGCCAGGTAACTATCTTCCCTATTTCTTTGGCATAGGAGAGAGAGCACCTTCAGTTGAAACATTTTAATTGGTATTCCACCAATTTCTAGTGCAGCTGGATTTCTTTATTGGTTCATGATCAACCAATTATTTTGAATACAATGATTCTGTATATTTTCCATATTTGTAGGCTTTCCGTGTCATTCAATAGAAATTCCTTGGCATGGCTGGTTATACACTAGGCTGCTAACCACAAAGTCATCAGTTAGAACCCAACAAGGTGCAAATACTTTCTGATTCTATAAAGATCTACAACCTTAAAATCAAAGAAGTTTGGCCTAGGGGGTGGAGGTCTAAAAAAAAAAAAAAAGAATTTCGGGCCTATTATACTGTGTCTCAAGGAGTTGAAATTAACTCAATATGTTGTCATTCAATATTGTGCTAATTCTTTAATCTTTGAATTTCTTTAGTTCTTTTGTAGTGAGACATGCTGAGCTGTTTCTTCCCTTTGGATTTCTAACTCCAGATCGTTGCACCATTCATTATAGTACTTTGTTTCTCAAGGCACCCTTTGATTCTTCTGTTCAGCTTTTACTTGATCACTTTTTCTATTCAGTTTAGTTATTTTACGTCCAAAAACAAGCTTCAGAGTCTGTTGTGGCATACACTTTGATCTTTACTTTCTTTCTCTTTTATGTTTTTCATATGTTTTAATAAGTTTTTTACTTTGCTGTTTTATGCTTACTGGATTGACAGCTGAAAAATGTGCATATTTTAGGTGCCACTTGTTCATACATAAACCACAAGATGACAATCTTAAGATTCAGATGGTTCTAGATTGAACGTTTTCCTTTCAATCTAGTTAAATTCCATATCTCAGGTCCATTCAGAAAAGTGTAGTACATTGAAAATGACTTCTTCTCTCAATTAGTTCTTGTATCTATCTTGTTGGAATTCAGTCCTCCAGGACAGCCATGATCTCACTGCCAGGTCCGTGCAGAAAGATGGAGGAGGAAGGGGAGCATATGTTTCCAGTCACAGCTTATACATACTTGGGGGGGGGGTGCAAGCCCCTCTGTTTATAGGTAGCTGCATCATAGCAGGAAGGGGTTGTACAACAGGCATCATTCTTTTCTTTTTCTAAGTAGTTCTTGGTTTTCTTTATGTGCGATGTTCTTGATATTATCCCAGAACTCATCTGACCTTTGATCATTAGTGTTGAACATATGAAATTCTTGAATTGGTCTCTAAATTCAAGTGGAATATGCTTAATTTTTTTTTGAGGGGGAGGGGGGAACATCACTGCTCTCCGGTGGTGGGAGTAGGAGGCCCAGCCCCACTGCTGGAATTGAACCTCCGTCCCAGTGGGCCGCAGTCCCGCACACAACCACTACGCCAACGGGGCTCAGCCCGGAATATGCTTAATTTCACATTTTGATTTTTGTGGATTTAATTTTCTTCAGCTTCAAATTGAACTTGAATATGAACAATTGTCTATTCTATTCTCAGCCTCTGTCCTTATTTTGTCTGGTGATTCTGAGCTTCCCCATCATCTACATGACAAATGTAGTTCCATCATCTTCCTATGTATACAATCTGGCAAGATCTACTTATATAGTCACAATTTATGTTGCTGAAAAAAATCGTATTTGCAATGAATAAATTGTTGATCTTCCAAAATTATATTACCCAATCTCCAGCTCTGTTTCTGTCACCACTGCTATATTTTGCTCTTTGTTTCCAATTTTCACATTCCAATAATCTATAATTATTACTATATTGTGGGATGTAAAAAGACCTTTCCCCAGCTTTTTCTCCACCAAGCTATGCCAAACATTAAAGGCTGTTTGCCAGCACGTGGTGGGAGGTTAGATGCTTAGAGATATTCTCCCTAAAGGCATTCAGTGATCATTCTGGTTCAGTGATGATGCTCACACCCTCCTGATACAGATAGTAATTGTTTCCATGAACAGCCAGAGAAGTGGTCAAACCTGCTCAGTGACATCCAAAGCTAGGCTGCCATCCTGAATCTAAGATCCGCCCATCTTGTCACATGTGTACCCCCAGACCCTCCCCTTTCTATTGTGTGTACACCTCTATATTGTCCCACTCTAGTTACTGTATTATCTATACTACAACCCCTTCCTGTGACATATGTCTTTACTTGTGATTAGCGGGCTTGCATGCCCCCCCCCCCCAAATATATATAAGCCTTGGTTAGAAACAAAGTTCTCTCCCCTGTCCGCTCTCTCCCTCTTTCCATTCCCTCTCCCTTTGTCTTTCCCCGTTCTCAAATTCCCACCTTCTACATCCTCACATAGACCACCAAGTGGGGCTAAGGTGAGCATGCTACCATGAAACATGTCTGACTTCTTTATTTCATTTTTTCTTCCTTCTCTTATTTTTTTTAATTTTCTTTTTTTTTTTATTTTTTGGGGGCAGGCATCACTACCCTCTGGTGGTCGTGGGAGCTACCCAGCGCTGCTCCTGAGAACCGCCGCTGGATTTGAACCGCCAAGCCCATGGGCCGCAGTCCCACACTCAACCACTTACGCCACCGGGGCTCAGCCCCCTCTCTTATTTTGTATGATTTTATTAGTACCTTTACTTATTATCTCCTGCTGGACCTGTGATGGTTTGTTAGCGGCGGGCTCTGCTGACACTGTATTATTACTGTGTCTTGACTACATGATCAACTTCAGCTTGCGAAAGTTGGTAGGATTCTTTGCTATCTTTACTGTAGGCTTTAGACAAATGATTCTCACCCTGTGGGTCACCCCCTAGAGAGGTAGAACGGCCCTTTCACAGGGGTCGTCTAAGACCATTGGAAAACACACTTCTGATGGTCTTAGGAACTGAGACACCGCTCCTCTATCCGTCTTCAGGCGGGTCTGCCCACATGCAGATACGCCCACATACGAGAACCTGGCATGAAGGCTGATATCTGTGCTACACTATGGTTCAAGACAAAATTTCATTTATTTGTCATTAGAAATAACTATTTCACAATATATGTTATAAACTGTTTTGTGATTCATCACTATACTTTAATTATATTCAATTTAGAATAATGAAAATATATCCTGCATATCAGATATTTACATGACAACTCATAAGAGTGGCAAAATTACAGTTATGAGGTAGCAACAAAAATAATTTTATGGTTGGGGGTCACCACCACACGAGGAACTGTGATTAAAGGGGCACAGCATT
>PVJH01023231.1:0-29080 GCA_004026705.1 Nesogale talazaci | reverse complement strand
ACACCCTCCTCTGAGTGTCACAGGTCGGTTGGAGAGCAAAGGGCTGTGCAAAGGGCGGGTGGACTCCCCCCCCGCCCCCCCCACAGGCTGTCCCTCTGCCCCGTCCTGGCCCTGCCCGCCTCTCCCCTTCCTCAAGTGAGCAGCTGTTAGCAAGGTTGGCCCCCGAGCCTGGGGAATACTCCCGAGTGGACCATGTCGGGGTGGTTTTGGGTCTTTCTGGTGGTGGTGACGGTGGTCGCTGGGGACCCGTCAGGTCAGCTTGCAGTGACCCCCTGGGTAGCAGGTGTTTCCTCAGCGGCCCTCTCCATGGAGGCAGGTGGCTGGAAGCCATCTCCTCGGAGTCACTGCTGGGAGCCCCAGCCACCAGCCTTTGGGGAAGCTGTTAAGTGCTCTCTGACTGGGCCACCAGGCCTCCTTGCTGGTGAAGGACACCCATTCTTTCACAGCCTGAGCTGGGCAAGAGGAAACGGTGTCTTGGGAGTGATGGCTGGTGGGCAGGAAACAGAAAGGAGGGCGCCTTGACGCCTGGTGATTTCCTTCGGCATTGTCTCACTTTGGGGATTCTGATTGATCTGGGGGTGGGTTCTGGAACTGGGCAGGTTAGGCTTCGCCTTGCACCCCGAGGCAGTGAGACTTGGTCCTGCCTGCCGTTGTGATCACAGGACCTGATCCACATGTGGTGTTTGACTACATTCACCCCAGGAAGGGTGTTGTCTTACCGACTTTTTTTTTTCTGGTGTGAACATTTTACTGTGATTTGAGTGGACGTTGACAGGGTACATTACTTTCAGCAGGTTTTTTGGGGACAGTGGTTGTGGTCTCCTCAATGTAACAGCCCTACCCCCCGACCCCCACCCCCACTTCGTCCCCGGGGTCCATCCAACACTCTGCCCGCCCCTTCCTGCGCCCTGAGCTCAAGTTTTTGGACAAGCCACTGCCCTTTGGGCCTTGGAGGGTCCAGGTAATGTTGCTGTGGACTTTATAGGCCTGTCTGTCCCTTTCCTGAAAGGTAGCCCCCAGCTTCAGACTTGAAGGGTGCCGACGGGCCATCCTGTTGGGGCTCCATCAGCCCAGGGAGACGCTTTTGAGGGGCATGTGTGGGCTTGCTTGTATGTCCCCCACCCCCACGCCACCCCACCCCCAAGTTGACCACTTTCCAGCCCTGCCACCTTTGAGCACCTCTCCGGGGTGACCACTTTGCACCGTCTTCCCTCGGAGACGGGGGCAGGGGCTCCGTGCGACTCAGGGTGCCCGTGAGCCGGCCGCCGAGTGAGGTAGCTAATCTAAGCATGGGTCCCCACAGGGGCTGCCGGGAGCCAGACAGTCTCCTTGCGGTCAGACACCTGGCCCCCGGTGGCCGAGTAGAACCGCTCCAAAGGGCTTCCTCCACCGTCATCTTGACGTCAGCAGACAGCCAGGTCTTTTTTCCGCGGTGCCGCTGCCCGGGGCCGGCCCCTGCACCTTGAGGTTGGTTCCCAGTCAAGTGCAGCGGCTGTGCAGGAGCTCCTGGGACCTCCCTGCACATTTTAGCCGGCAGTACGCATGACTCTTCTGAGGCTGAAGACTCACCCCAGCCACGCCCCGTGTCACGGACTCACCTCGACCCTCGTGGACCGGGTAGATGGGCCGCTGGGGGCTCCCGAGACGTCACTCCTTCCCCCAGCAGGCGATCTTTGACAGTGGAACCAATAGAAACGCGGGCAGAAAGGGCCGCTGCCAATGTTCCGCACGCGTGCGTCCGCGCCACGTCGCGGCAACCAGGTGGATTCCTTCGGTCCTGGGTGTGAGGCTCCTTTCCGCCGCCTGACGAGGAGCGGGTTGTTCCTGGCACGGAGAAGAGCGCTCTGGTAGCTGAGGCGGGCGCGGGAGCTGGAGAGGACCGGCGTGGGTCACCTTGAGAAAGTGACCTCGACTCTGGGTCTGGAACGCCCCCTCCCGCCGGTCAGGCGAGTGCGCTGTGTCGTCTGCGCGCGCGTCCGTCGCTGCACCCTGTCCTGGTTGCCATAGCGTTTTGCAGCGGTTCCCCGACTGCATGTGTTAGTCACCCAACGCGTCTTCCCGGGCACCGTGGGAAGCACCGGGGAGGACAGAGACGCTGCTCCCACCCGCGGGGGAGCTGGCGGTCTAGAGCCGGGTGTCCCCCAAGGGGGCGAGGCCACCCCCCCCTACCAGCCCCCGAGCCCAACCCAAACCAAACTCACCGCCACTGAGTCCCTTCTAATCCATGGCGACCCTGTGGGGCAGGAAGAACTGCCCCTGTGGGTAGCTGAGACGGGAACTCTGTGCAGGAGGAGAAACCCCTGTCTTTCTCCTGAGGAGTGGCTGGGGTTTCGAACCACTGCCCTTATGGTTAGCAGCTCCACTGCGTGTAACCATTATTCCGCCAGGGTTCCTTTGGAACCATCCAGGGGGCTGGGGCAGCAGGTGCCTCCACTGTATCCTGGAGGAGATGCCCGACTTCAAAAGGCTTTCATGGCCAAGGGGGTGCCGAGTGATTTTTCTTTTTCTTTTTTTTTTCTTATCAGAAAAGTTTGGCAGTAAGGCCTACCAGGTGTGGGAACCTGTGGTCTGGAGGGGGCAGCCCCCGCAGGTGGCGGGTGAGGGACGGTGTGAAGGGGTGGGGCTGGGGGAATTCTGGAGGGACTGCTTAGCTGTGCCACTGTAGCCACCGGGGACCAGGCCAGCCTATGACAACGCAGGGCCCCTTGTTAACACGCTACTTGTTAAGGCTCGCGTGCCAGCCACTGTGCAACTGCCCGGGCCCCACGCCTCTGGCCTGCCGGCCTGCGGGGGAAAAGCGCCTTTCGCAAGGACGACAGTGGTGAAAGTGCCCGCTGTGAAGCCTGCTCCATGCCCCGTCCTCATCACTGAGTCTGGTCACCAGCACGTCTTCTCTAGGGGGCCTACCTTTCATCACTGCTGACGTGCCCACGTGCTAAGCCCAAGGGCAGAGGTTTGAAACCGCCAGCTGCTCCGCGGGTGAAAGGGAAGGCCCTCTACTGCCCTGAAGACTGGCCATCTTAGACACCCACAGGGGCAGTTCTTCCCGGTGCCATGGGGTCTCCAGGAGTGGGGAAGCTGCTGTTGTTGTTTCTACGTGTTGTGCCCCCGAGTATCAGCAAAACAAATAGCCTGAGGGAGGCAAGGAGGGAAGGATTTGTATTCCTCCCTGCAGCGCTGCTGTGCTGCTCCCTGGGGGAAAGCAGAGCGGGACTCTGGTGTGGGATCCCCTCTCAAAGGGAGGGGCGGTCCCTGCACCCGTCCGGACAGGACAGTCTAGGCAGATAGGGTTCAAGTGAGACTTGCAGTTCCTGGGCCCTGCTGGCTCTCCCACCCGGACGTTGGCCCCACCTGGACTGGCATTTAGTGATGGGCTCCAGTGGCAAACCGTGAATGAGACCAGGCCCTTGCTGCATGGAGCCCTTGTCTAGTCAGTGGGTCAGCAGGGTCAGGAGGCCGCCCTCTAGGGCCCCCACTGCTCTGGTCCCAACGGCCTGCTGACCTGCCCCCAGACCTCCGCCCTGCCTCCCTCTGTCCCCAGGACCTTTCCCCACCCAGGAGCCCTGGTCTCCTAACTGCCTTTGTGCCTGTCCTCAAGAGCTCGGGTGCCTCCTGTACTTCCACGGGGGCGCCTGCTCTCCTGAGAGCTGCCGTGTGGGATCCGGTGACGACAGCACCTCGAAAGATTCGATAGGACACTTTGGGGCACTGAGTGTATGTTGATGGGGTGGGAAGGAGGCGGGGAGAGCAGCCGCCCGTCTGGAAGAGTGACTCCCAGTGACCAAAGGATACATGTGAAAACTGCTGTTGGATGGGAGTGTGTGTTACTATATCTTCTCAGTAATAAACAAAAATGAAATGCATGGTAAGAAATAATGGCACGAGGTGGACTGAAGGCACCTTTCCTGCCACTTGTTCCCCCACCCCAGGCACGGGGGTGGGGAAGGGGGGGGCACATGCTCTTCCATGCTGCCCTCCAACCAGGGAGGGGGAGGGGGAGGGGCTTTCCGAGGCGCTCTGGTCTTCTCCCTCCTGCTGCCCTCCATGGGCTCCAAGCCAGAGCTTTCCTGAATGGCCATGCTTCGCCCAGGTGGGTCTGCTGATAAGGGGCTTCCAAAGCACTCTTTGTGTGTGGGGAAGGGAGAGGAAGAAAAGCAGTTCTCCCGTGGCCAGAATGTTCACTACTTTGTGGTTCAGAGCTTGGTAAAGGGGGAGAGTTACTTCCATGAGAGGCACTATGTTTTTTCAAGGGCCCGTCAGGGGAGGAGGGGGTGGGGGTGGAGACTGGCTCCAATGGGGCAGCAGGAGCCGGGGCTGGGATCCCCGCGGGGGTGGCCAGAGTGGTGGGCAGTACCTGTGCTGGGCGCCTGCGGTGGGGGGGGGCTTGGCTTTCCAGGTTGGGTGGGAGCTGGGAAAAGACACCCATGCAGTCCGTAAGCAATTGCTGCGCTTCCCCACCCTGGGCAGGCTCCGAAGGCGGGGCAAGGCTTCCTGTGTCCCTAAGTTGGGCAGTGAGCCATGGGACTCCGCATCTCAACGTGGCCTGGGCAGGAAGGGGCGGCAGCTGGCAGAGAAAACCCAGGCGTTTTCTCTGTGTGTGTCAGCCACACCACGGCAACACACCCTGTCTCTGACAACACCCGCCTGCTGTCTTACCCAGCGGGCTGAGGGTCGGTCGGGCCTATGGGGCAGCTCAGTGGGAGGGTGACCTTGGGGTCAAGCGGTAAGCCAGGCTGGGGTCTGATTGCTCATGCCCGCCTCTCCAGAGGAGTGCCACGTGTCCTGGAGACAGGGCCTGTGGCCTCCCCAGAGCTAGGGAGAGGTGGCCTCCCCAGGGTCTCTGACAACTTCACTCCAGGAGGGATGCCCTGGCTCTTCTGCCATATGCTGTTGGCCAGTGAACGCCCTGGGACAGCCAGGGAGGGGGTGACACGGGGTGGGCTCCTGGGGGGCCGGCCAGGGAGGCGCTCTTCTTGAAGACTGACTGCTCTGCCCTCCGCCTCTGGCTGGGAGAGAAGCTGTGGGTTCTCTGGTCGAGAGCCTCTGTCCACAGTGGGCGGGAAGGCCGTGCGGGAGCCTCCGGAGCAGGCTGGTTCACTCCTGTGGACCAGTCGGAGCCGGCTGATGCCACGCAAGCAAGTCAGTCTGAGGAGCTCGCCAGACCCACATGCCCTTGGCGGCTCCCTCTCGTAAGAGAGTTGACACCCCACAACTTCCACCCCAGCCCATCTAGGGAAGCTATTTCCTGAGACCCGTAACGAGTGTCAAGTGTCAGGTGTAGGTGGCTTTTGTCCAAAGTCATGTGTTGTGATGCATAGGAGGACTCGTTTGACTGTTAGAAATGACAGTTCATAAGACATCTTCAGGTTATAATAAACCACACCTACCAGCTGTACTTTAAAAGTGATTTGTGAGGATTTTCTCATGCTTTTTTTTTTTTAACGTATGGATGTGTGTCCGTTCGGGTAGGCTAGAGGGACAAATTTCATAGACTCGCATATGGCTATAAGGAAAAGATTTATATACAAGAGGAGCAGGACATTGAGAAAACATCCCAGCCCAGTCCAGTTCAAAGTCATAACTCTGATATTAGCCCATATGCCCAACACTAGTCTATAAAGTCTTCTTCCGACTCATGAAGTCACAGGTCAGTGGGTGCAGAATCCCGGCACTGGCAGGGGTTTCCCCATGACTCCTCGCTTCCAGGGCTCAGGGTCCATCAACAGCAGAAGCAACTCATCGCTGGCAGGGGTCTCCATGTGGCCGCCCCAGCTTCAGAGGTCTGGCTTCATCAGGGCAAAGCCATGTGGTCTCTCCGCCGGCTCCTCCAGCTTCTCAGACGCTGTCATCTTGTCTTGTCCGTGATTCATCGTCTCTGACACTAACTCCCAACAACTAGGGAAGATAGCTTCTCATCTTCATGAGGGAAATGTTGCGAGATTTCCCAGAAGTCTCAGGAGAAAGCCATGTCCACAGGGAGGCCTCATTGGCAACTCAATGGCCGTCTCCAGACTAACAGGCTAGACTCCACCCCTACATTTCAATCATAAAATTAGCATAAGCACATGACTGCCACAAGATGTATTAACATTTACCTGTAAATCATTTATATGTAATGCTTTCAACTCCAAAGACAGATGTAAGACCTGCGGGGTACCAGCCTGCACAATCGAACGGGTCCGAGGGGTGGTTGTGTGACTGAGAGGTAAAATTAAAGAGACGCCAGACCAAAGAAAGTCTGAGCGCTCACCTCCGGACCCATGATCTCAGCAGCCAGGTCAGCGCAGGGAGCGAGACTGTATTTCCAGTCGAGGCTTATATACACTTCTCAAGCCTCTTTAATTACATCATAACAGGACGAGGTTGTGCAATAGGCAGACATGCAACAGGAGGCAGGCGAGCTAGGGGTGCACACACATGCAGGGGGAAGGGGAGGCACTAGGGACATACCTGTGACAAGACGGGTAGACTCTAAATTCAAGATGGCAGCCGATCCTTGGCCCTCCCTTAGTGGGCTTGACTTTGTCTGCTGGGCTCTCCTTCAGGGGGACATCCACTGTCCTCCTTATCAGCAGGGAGTGGGCCCCTTCCAGGTTAGGACGAGTACAGGTCTGATCAATCGCTTTAGCTGGCTGATAACCCTCAGGGAGATGACCTTGAAGCAGGTGACCTCCAAGTGTACAGCTGTTAACCATCTGTTAGCAAGTAGCATCTTAGGTTTGGCATATATTGGGGGTGGGGGGAACAGCCTGGAGAATAACCCTTCTGTATCCCACATTGCACAAATCCCCTCTGGGGGAAAATAAACGGAAAAGGTAATGAAACGGTTCTCACACACTTTTTGCAGCCCTCCCTGGTAAAAATCAGATTTATAAAAGCAATGAAAACTGAAGGAAAAAAAATAGTTATGAAGCCACCGAGTCCTTGGGAGCCATCACGGAATTACCTTTCCTTTTCAGATATGTTTTGACTGCGGTGCCAAAAACCCCAGCTGGGCCAGCGTCACGTACGGGGTGTTTCTCTGCATCGACTGCTCAGGGTCCCATCGGTCCCTTGGGGTCCACTTGAGTTTCATCCGGTGAGTGCAGCTTTCTTCAGGGTCAGGCATGGGGTGGGGGGTGGGAGTTGGTGGTGTTGGTCCCTGGGCTTCCCCCTATCCTTCCCTCCGCCCCCCCGCAGGTTGGCTTGACATCAAGTGGAATGAGAGGTTAATTGGGAGCTATGGAGACGGACTTGCACACACTGGGCACAAGGATGGTTTTTTTCTCTTCAGTTACTGACGTCTACGGGCTTCTCCAGGGGAGCAAAACCAGCAAACTTGCTGCATGTGCAGCTGCAGGGACGTTTACGTCAAAGAAGTGACTCACACAGTTGGAGCAGCTGGCAAATTCCAAGTCCATGGGCCAGTTATCAGGCTGGAGGATTCCCCTGACTCACATCGCTGCGGCAGCCGATGGACAGAAGACTGGCAGGCCGCTGACTGCAGAGGAAGTAGAATCCCAGGTCAGCAGGCAATACGGCAGGCTGCTGGTTCAAGGCAGAGGAAACAGGTCAGATGCCAGTCCCGAGGCAGGGGCCAGGCCCAGCAAGAAGCAGACACGCTGTCCCACGGCACCCCCATGTATTGGAAGCAAGCCACACCCTCGAGGAAACTTGTTCCATCGATTGGCTTTCCTGACAGAGCCTGTCTTGGGGATGCTGGCATTAGGTTCCATCTCACCGTGAGGGGTTACGCCCGCCATCTCACCTGCACCGCGAATCCTGGCCCAGCCAAGTTGACACAAACACTTATCTCCTGCCTGCTCTGATGTATAGCTCTGTGTCTCTGACAGAGGCAGCAGGTTTGAAAATCTTACATGACGTCAGAGTGGAGAATTTGAATTTGACAACTCTTTCCCCTGTGCCATTGTCTAATGCAGTCTCCTTCCATCATGAGTCACCGTCTCCGAGCCCACGGAAGCAGTTCCACCCCTGCCTCTAGTGCAACCTCTGAGTCCGCACCGCCTGGGGGTGGGGTGGGGAGAGGGTTAGAAATCCAAGCAAATCAAGTAAAAAGTGGAAGTCTGTCCTGTAGAATGTCCATCTCTCTCACTTACACACACAGATACAGACACAGACACGTGGCCCCTTTCCCCAGGAATGAACACTTGAAAATTTGGCATGAGCGAGATGCTTAATTAAATGGAGGGTTGTGGATTTGGTTTTTTTTTTTTTTTTCCTTTTTAAGAAGAATTTCATGTGGAAGATTTCGCAAAGGAAAAGGTGTAGAGGGTGCTTCCTGCCCGCAGAGGACGTCTCCGGAAGTGGAAAACTACTGCCCCGGGGGCCGGCTGCCAGCCGGGGCCTCTGCCCAGGCCCTCCCTCTGCCCTGGGGTGTCCATTTCTCAGAGTTCTCCCCTCCCTCTGGCCCCGAGCCTTCTCGGGTTAGCCTTTAAGTCTTTCATGAGCTGCTGCGAGTAGGAGGGGCCCTAGCCCTGCTTTCATTTGGCCTGGGTGGACCTCACTGCCAGGCGATCCATGCTGAGTCTTAGGCCCCTGTCGGACAGGGTAGAACTGCCCTTGTGGGGCTCTGAGACCGTGACTCTTTACGGGCATGAAAAACCCCTTGGCAGGACGGGGTTAAATTTGTGCCTATGTGACAGAGGCGCTCTGTGGAAGCCCTGCATGGACTTCCGGTTGAGAAACTCAGCCCCGTGTCCAGGGAAAGAAGCACGTGAGCCCGTCCTCTCCTAGGATCAGCGGGCAGGTGACTCAGGGCTCTGGTTGGGGGGCCCCCGTGGCTGGGACAGACAGCCTGAATGCAGACATCAGACGTTCTGTGGACCGTCCGGCGTGACCGTGGAGCGCGTCCCTTTCAGCCTAGCTCCCTCATACGAGATGTTATCTCGAGGAAGGGGTGGCTTTCTTACTGTTCAAAGGCCCTTGAGGACGTCCAGGGTCAGCCAGCCAATGGCAAAGCCAGCAGTTCGAGACCACCTGTGGCTCCAAGGGCGAGAGGAGGCTTTCTCTCCAACGGGTGGCCGTGTCAGGAGACCCTCGGGGGCCGTTCTCGCCTGTCCCATGGGGTCGCCGTGAGCCGGCATCGACTCGAAGGCAGGGGACTTGTGTTGGGGGGTTTTGCCCACACCACCGCTTGGCGCAGTTCCTTCATTCCCAGACTTAGCTGGGAGCCCAAGAGCCTGGGGCCGAGGGTTAAAAAGGAACCGCAAAGCTGACCCTGCGGGACAGAGTGGGACAGACTGCCTCCATGCCGGGCGGGTGGTCAAAGCAGCGGGCCTTTATGGAAGCAGACGGCTGCCTCGATTCCCCCCAGGGCGGCCGGTGGGTTCAAACTGCCGGCCTGCTGGGGAGGGGCCGGATGCTTAGCGCCCCCCCTCCCCATGCCCAGGGCTCCTCAAAGGAAGACGTGTTGTACCAACTCAGCGACTCCATGTCCTGCCGACCGAAACCCCACCGGCCTCACAGCTGTGCTCCCAATGTTTGAGGCCGTGTCTCTGGGTGGCCGGGCACGCACTTTACAGGGCCACCTCCTCCTTCACGGTCTGCTCTCTATCTGGAAGCTCCAGGAGAGCCTGTTGGCTTGGGGCGCCCCGCCACCATTTGAAATAGCCATGACATAGCTACCAGCACCACACATGCCCCCTACAGTAGGACAGACAGGCAGACAAGTTGTGGAAAAGCAGATCTGAATGCTGTGGCCTCCGTTCAAGGACACACTTAGACTCAGCTCACCTCGGAGTAGCTGTCACGTGTGTGCCAGGCCTGGTGCTCGGCACAGCCTCGCTCCCTCTGACCTCGCCACTTAGCGGAGGACACAGAGGGCAGCGAGGACCGAGCACACGCTGCAGTAGTGTTGTCACCCCAGTGCCAGCGATGGTGACAATTGCCGTTTATCCTGAGCCAGACACTGCCCGAAGCACTTCCAGGGAGTCGCTGACTCATTTGATTTCCACAAGAGCGAACCGGGTGGGCCTACCCTGACCCCTGCTTCGCAAACGAGGAGAGAGAGCGCAAAGAGGTGAAAGAAAGGCCTCTCCCACGCTCCCACCAGATGGAGGCAGGGCTGTTCTCTCAGCTCTCTGGAGCCGCTTGTTAGCCTCTGCCCCGTCACAGAGGGTCGGAGGGGCACATGACTGCCAGGGGCTCCTGGGAAGCGGGGCCCAGGCCCGTTCTTCCAGATAAAGAACAATGGAGCCTTCACTCAACGAAGGCGCGTGGACTCATGATGCCCCAGTGGTCAGAAATTCTAAGTTTCAAAGGAGGAAATTCAAGCTGGATTCCAAAACAGCCTCGGAGCAAGGGGTATATATCGTTGCCAACATCAGATGGATCTGGGCTGGAAGTGGAGAATTCCAGAAAGATGCTGCCCTGGCCTCTACCTACCGAAAATGCAAAAGCATTTGACAACGTGGAGAAGAACGGGAGTTTCCCACCACTTCACACAGACCAAGAGCCAGTCATTTGAACAGACCCAGGGAAGACGGGCTGATTCAGAATCAGGGGCGGTGTGCGTCAGGCGGGGGTCTCTCAGCATCCTTAGCCCATGTCTGTGCCACAAGTCACCTGAGAAGCCAGGCTCTCTGGAGAGGCAGGTGACATCGGGGTTAAAGGGAGCTCCAGCGCAGGTGACCGCTGGTGGCCAGAAGAGCTCTTGGCTCCCCCGGCTTTGGTGGAGCTAAAAATGCTCAGGGGGCCCCGGAGCCTGGTCTCCTCTGTGCAGGACTGTGGTCAGGCCATGCCACGCCATGCCACGCCAGCAGCACTTCTGCTGCCCTGACCCCAGTCAGCCACCCTAGCCTGGGCAGCAGCCCCACAGCCCGGTGGGGACGCTGGAACGCCTGCCCGCTCCTCGCCTCTCACTCTCAGTGTGTCTCGTGCAGCTTGGTGACATCTCCCCACGTGAGATCAGTGGGTCAGCCGGCCAGGTGTTGGATCTGACCAGAGAGAGGAGTCCAGAGGAGGCCCGCACGGGGTGCTGCAGACCCAGGAAACATGAAGGAAGCTGGCGGTTTGATCCCTGGCTCCCCGGGAAGCAGAGCGCTAAAATGTAGAAATCCTCTTTCCATTTAGATCGACAGAGCTGGATTCGAACTGGTCCTGGTTTCAGCTGAGGTGCATGCAAGTTGGAGGAAATGCGAATGCGGTAAGTTCACCTGCACCCCCTCCTCCTCCTCTTTCTCTTCTTCCTCCTCCTCCTCCTCCTCCTCCTCCTCCGCTCCTCCTCGAAACACAGCCTGCAGCCCAGCATGTGCCTACAACCTCTTGGCTTTATCAGTGTCAGCAGTTTTTAGCCCAGGAATCTTAACGCCATCGGCCAGGGCTTCTGTTCATTTTGGAGGTGGGGTCAATGAGCTTGGGGGGCTTTGAACTGACTTATTCAGCTCTCGGTCACAGGACACTGGTGGGCTGGCGGCTGGGGTCCCAGTGACAAGCCAGCCACACAGGGTCCTCCATTCCAGGCGGAGACAGAGGGTCAGGAAGTAACTGTGGAAATGAGAAAAGAATTCGGGTGATGAGCACTTTGATTTAAAGGACCAGAATGTAGCAATGTGGGGGAACCGGGAGCTGCTTTTGAACAGCAGGCTTTCCCCTACAATGTTGTAAAGATGCGAATACCTGTGTAACCATTGCCACAATTAATTTTAGAACCTCTCCTTCATTGTATCCATTATTATTAACTCCCCGCAGCCCACCGACCTCCCCTGACCTAACTATCCCTGTGGATTATCTATCATGGATTTTATATAAAGAAAATCATCAAGGACTGAACCCTGGTGGTGTAGTGGTTGTGTGCGGGACTGTAGCCCACCGGGTTGACGGTTCAAATCCAGCAGCAACTCTTCAGAAGCAAGGGTGGATTCCCTACTCCCACCAGGGCAGTGATGTCACACACACACACACACACACACACACACACACACATAAGAAAATCATCAAAAAAAAAAAGAAACAACCCTCAGTAATAATAACAGAATAAAACAGAAACATCTTAACCCCAAAGAAAGCAGAAGATGATAGAAACTAGAACAAATTAAAAATAGGTCAGAAGAGAAAATAATAGTATGTTAATTTTAAGCATTTATTTATTTAAAATGTTAGATTTTAACCTAACTATCTGCAGTTTTAGTGTTCTTCTAAGACTGTTTTAGTCTGGGTGGACTAGAGAAACAAAGATGTGGTTCAGAGATGTGGTTCCATCAGGGTAAGCCCATGTGGCTTCTCCCTGGGCTGTCTCACAGGGAGTCAGCCTTCTGTCTTGTCAGTAGACCATCTCCAAGGGACCGAGTTATGAGTCTCTCACTTCCAAGGGGAGATATGGCCAGATTCCCCAGAATTCTCAGGAGAAAGCGGTGCCCACACAGAGGCCTCATAGGCTCTCTCCAGACTGACAGGCTAGACTCCACCCCCACACTCTTCATCTTCAAATGGACGCAAGATTACAAGACTGCCACAGATAAGGTATAATGAACCGCCTCTGTGTTCCCCAGAACTGTAACTTTATATTAGAGAGCCTCGTCTTTCTCTCTCAGAGCAGCTAGTGGTTTCGAACTGCTGACCTTGTGGTTGGCAGCCCAACTTGTAACCCCTGCGCCACCAGAGCACTTTGAGTCAGAATTGACTCGATGGCAGTGAGTTGGGAGTTTGAGTGACAGTAGTCCCCTTTGCAGAGCACTCCAAAGTCACATTCCTGGCCAGGGATCTGAGGGAGATTAGTGGAGACGGATGGAGTCTGCAGGGGGACTCTGCCTATGGGTTCTGACTTTCACTGTCACCCCCCACCTTCTGCAAACTGGATGCTCAGAGTTTCCAACTGACAAAGATAATTCCCACCTATGATCTTGGATTTTATTCTTTGCAATCCTTGAATCACTCGGGCTGATGTGCTCCTTCCATGTGGACTTAGCGAACACTTGTTTTAGGGTACAGAAGAGAGCCCAATCTCAAATGTAGTTTAAGGAGGGCATTGATTAAGTTTTAAAAGGGACAAAGACGCAGACATATCTCCCGGGTGAGGCAGGCCGCGAGCACGTGGTCCGAGTGGTGTCTGAGGAGTCACACTGAGCATGCTAGTTAAAAACGGCGTGGGCCAAAAGGAGCAGTCAGGGATGACAAAGCAGCAGTGATTGGGACACAAACGTTGTCAGCCGGAAGAGCTTACAAGACGGGTCCAAGGTCTCTTGTCCAAGACAGTCCAGGAGCTACGAAGAAGATGTGACTCATGACTGTGTAACCTCCAGCCCTGTCCCCGGTGTGGTGCTCTCCATCACAGACACGCCCAGGCAAGTCCCTCAGAGAGACTGCCCCTCCCACGGGCTGGAGTGAGGTGGGGATGGACGGTCCACAGTGCAGTGCTTTCTCGGGGAGACCCAGATCGCATGCACCCTTGGACAATGATCGGAGGACCCTCCATGGAGACTTACTCTACGCCGAGACTCTGCAAGTAGATTTTGGGCTGTCAGGACCACCCACAGTCTTCTGCAAACCGGGGTGCTCAGAATTTAAACTCTAAGCCAAGGTGGCTGCATGTTTTAAGACCATCTCTTAAGACCCCGGATGCTATTCTTTCCGAAAGCTGATTTCTTCACCACACTGTACTTTGGCACCCACCCCTTCCATGGTCCCTTCACGAGGGCAAGGACTCATTGTTCTTCACTGAGAGCTCACGTTTCAGCACAAACTCAAGACCCCATTCATATAGCCAGTGGGGTGTGTGTGTGTGTGTGTGTGTGTGTGTGTGTGTGTCCCACTTTAGGGATGTCATTATCAGCTTGTTGAGAAATACTTGAACTAGCCTCCACGAGACATTTGGTAGTTGTAATCAGAGTGTTGTTGACCTGGCCAGTGGTGGAGATGTTCAAGCACAGTGGAGAAAGGACGGTATTCAGCTACAGGAAAGCTTTTCACAGTAAACTATGTGGGTGTTCACGACCAGCGGTTAAAAGCGTGCGTCCTTGGACATGGTTTCAGACAGCACTGAGGATTAGGCACAGGCAGATGTCACACTTGTTCGCCGAGGCCAGACTGTGAGCAGGACTCAGGTGTTACACACAGTCTGAGCAAGGTGGGCAGACGGTAGTCTTCCCTGAAACACTCGTGGGGACATAGCGGGGAGATGGCAGTCCTCCTCCGACCATTAGCAGGCAGCCTCGAACGCTTAGAATGCAGAACCCACACCCCCTGACTTCCAAACCCGCTGTGGGAGAGCAGGCCTCTGCTTGTTGCCTCCTCCTCACCAGACGCTAAGGCCAGTTCCTTTCAGCTCATGTGCACAGATTCAAGGTGTCTAAGGGAAAACCTGCTTCCCTCAGGTGAGGTTTCCCAACCACCCAGTCCTCCTGTGGCCTCTGAAGTGTGCTATGCACCTGCAAAAGAGGAACTCTGAACCCCAGGAAGCTGGGAGGATGCAGGGAGGGTCAGCGAGGGCTGAAAAGAGACTCAGTCCAAAGTGGTTGATGAGCAAGACAACAGGAGGCGGATCCTCCTGGGAGTCTATCTGAATACTGTTCAGTGCTTTTCCCAGGGGCCGACCGACTTTCTCACAGACTCCCCTCCTTCCCCCAGCTCTGGTTATGAATTCCCATTGAACTCCACTGAGCAGCATTACACAAATGCCTGTGAAATTGGGGTGACCGTGGGGCAGTGGTCTACGGCAGGACCGCTTGGGTCCTGCCCCTCTCTCCCTCACTAATACACGGACCTCAGCGGAGGGAGGCCGCCCCAGAAGAAGTGGCTTTAAGACGTACAAGTAGGGGCATGTGACACGGATCGCCAGCGTTAGACAGGCACACGCCAGGCGGGATTAAGTGGGCACATGACCTGAGCGGGTGACTTTTCTGCATGGAGATTGGAAGGCTGCCAGCTGCTTGCTTCTGAGTCAGTGTTTAGCAGAGTCAACCTGCCGATCAACAACTCGCCCCACCTCTTCTATAGATCTTCAAACACAGTAGCAAACCTTGTCAGTGGTCAACTCGGTGAGCACTGTTACAGCTTCAGCTTTTGAAGGGTCAGCTAATTTATCATTTTCAGAGACCAGGTTCTCCTACCTTTGTATGAGAGCTGACGGGGCGCCTTCCCACGCTGCAGTCTGCTGCCAGCACGTTGTTGAATAAATGGAATGAACAGAGACCGATGGGCTCTTTGGTCTCAAGGGTTTTCTGAGCCCTGGTCTAGGGAGATGACATTGGGTTTTATAGGGGTTGGCTGACAGGACCCATTGACTCACCTTGACACCTATTCTGCTTTCCCATTGGCCCTTACGCTTGCATCCTGGTTGGGCCTTATCCCAGATTGGTTTTGCCAGCCACAGCTTGTGTGCCTCATTCCCCTGGGCCGGGTTGGGATGGGTCATCGGGACCTGACAGATGGAATGATCATGTAAGGCCGGTTGGGATAGCCACTTTTCACTCTTGCTCCCGACATGGGCAGCAGCTGGCAGAGTCACAGGAGTAAGAGTCTTTGAAGTGAAATTCTCATTTCTCCTCAGTGAGAGAAGAGAAATAATCCAGAGTGAGGTTTGCTTGGGCAGGGATGAATGTCAGAGGGCACAAACAGTCATAATATCTGATCGTGGGCCCGTGCCTCCTTCCTGAAGGATACGCTGTCTTGGACGTCTCAAGCTTCGCTCCCCCGTTAGCAGGATAGGCATAAACCTGTTTCTGAACCCACGCTTAGCCACTCCCCAACCTGAGAGAACAGCCTTCTCCTCTCCTCTCCCACCAGAGAAGTGGTTCACAGGCCAAGGAAGCAGCCAGGCGCTGGCTGAGCGGTGGGGCTATGTGCGAATGGGGCCTCAACCCCAGCCCAGCCAAGTGCTTGAGCCTCCCTGTGCTCCAGGGTTCCCTGGTGTAAAGTCGGGACAGGGACAGGGACTATGCACCTGGCAGGGAGGATTCAACCAGAACTGGCACCCACAATATTGAACCTCCCGCTCAGGCCACAGCACTCAGTGTGGCTGGCCAGTTGGTGTGGACAGCAGAGATTCTGGTCCAGCGGCTCTCATTCTGCACCGAGACCCCAGTGAGGAGCTTGGGGCCCCCTCTTCTCCTGGTCTCCCACTTAGCTTGTGGTTAGTAGGGAACAGGGCAGCAGGCAGGTGTCCAAATTCCGCATCCACAGACTCGGAAATGGCATCGGTGGTGTGCGTGTGAAGAGCGAGGGGCCCTGGTCGGAAGCCTCCCCCGCAGGCACGCCACGGTGACAGGGGTGATCACAAGTTGGAACCAGCGTCCATGGAGAGAAATGATGTGTGACGCCCTCAGAGTGTCTCCCGTGCTGGTCACCGCCACCTCCCAGGCACCGAGGCGATGCTGACCCACAGTGACACCCCCAGTGACCCCCAGGACGGGGAGAACTGCCCCTCTGAGTCTCTGAGATGGTCACTCTCTAGGGGAGGAGAAGGGAGAGGGGTGAGGGGCTTGGAACTGCTGACCTTGCAGCCCAAAGCTTGCCCCGTGGTGCTGCCCGGGCTCCTGGGTGCCCCCGAAGGTGGTCACTTGCCAATGTCCCCCGAGGCCGTGAGGGCACTGGTTCGGCCTGGCTGGAGTCCCCACACTCGGTTCTCTCCTTCCAGTCCTCCTTCTTCCACCAACACGGCTGCTCCACCAACGACAGCAACGCCAAGTACAACAGCCGGGCCGCCCAGCTCTACAGGGAGAAAGTCAAGGATCTGGCCTCCCAGGCCACGCGGAAGCACGGCACGGACGTGAGTCTCGGGCGCGGTGGACGCTCTTGCCCAGCTGGCAAAGTGGTGTTGACCTTGAGCCTGCACCTCGTCAGGACCGGTCTGTGGCTCTGGGCCGGCAGACTTTGAGAAGGCTGGGGGGCCCCACTTCCTGGGTGGACACCTGGTTAAAGTGTATGCAGAGGCCCCCTGCAGGCATACCACTGACTCTGGAAGCACGGGAGCTGCCAGTCCTGAGCTGGCAGAATCCCCGGGAGGGGCGTGGGGTGGGGGTGGGGGGGTGGAGCGGAGAAAGCCCCTGGTAGCCCCGGCCAGGCTGACGCTGCTTCTGTTTTCCTTCCAGCTGTGGCTTGACAGTTGTGCGGCTCCCTCCTTGTCTCCTCTACCCAAAGAGGAGGATTTCTTTGCCTCTCATGTCCTTCCCGAGGTACGTCCGGGGCTGGGTGTGGTGGTAAGATGCATTTGCTCTGACGCTCATGGCGGGTCCATGCTGCAGGGAACGTATCAGCCGGGATCCACGGGGAAGCGGCTGTAACAAACATCCCGCTAATCAGGGTCTGAGGACAAGATGGAAGTCGATGCTTTGTCAAAGGCTGGAGGTGGGCCGTCCGGGACTGGCTGAGGGATTTGCTTCTTCTCCACACCGCGGCCTTCCTCTCGGGGTCCAGAGTGGCTACTCCAGCCGGTAGGACAGGGACCAAGAGTCAGGGATGCAGAGTGCCCAGGAGTTTGCCACAGAAGTCTCCAGAGAACACACATCACAGCTGCTCATGTCCCGCTGGCTGGCTCCTGGTCACACGCCCCTCCTGAACCACCGAGGGCTGCTGGGAGGCGGACGGAGCCTTTCTCCAGCTGTAGGGCTGTCTGTCTGCCCCTGTCCAGGAGCAGAGGGACCATGCAGACGGCTTCTCAAAGCCAGAGTAGGATGGAGATCGGAGCCTCAGGCTGGGCAGCTGTGCTGGTCCACCACACGTCAGGGAGAGTGTCACAAGGTCGGGGGGCAGGGGGGCTGCCAGTTCAGGCTCAGTGGTGTCCGAGTCACCATTGGCCATCCCCACAGAAGTCAGAGTCAACGGGGTTCCCCAGAGTCCAAGGGGCCTCTGGGTGGATTCTGGGTCACCTTGCTGCCCGCAATGTCATCCCGGGGCCCAGGAGCCTCTGTGGCGGCCACCTGCAGTCTTGACCGAATACCCCTCAGGTGAACGAGGGATGCGTGTTGGCTGGGGCCCGAGCAGGAGGAAACTGTGCTGAGCAGGGGCGATGGCGGTGCCCCCACACGGCCACTTCCACACAGGCACCCACACCATGCTCACACGACCCCTGCAGGCAGTGGGCAGCCGCGAGTCCAGGCAGAGTGCACAGCTCCCGGAGCTGACCGTGTCAATGGTGGAGCCCCCAAGGCAGTGTGTCCATGCCTGGCAGGGGCCTCGGCTGGCTTGCTGGCTGCCTGAGTGCCCCAAAGGCTGCCCCCTTCCCCCCATCTCCTCTGCCTGCCTCATGATTTTCAAGTTAAAATTGCAAAAACGGCTAAACCCACATTTTTTATTCTTACTAGTAGAGCTACACATATGTGTCTTCCCCCGCTTACTAACTTGCGCCAGAAAGAGCCACCCCAAAGCAAGGGGCCTGGAAGGGGGTGTGAGGGTCAGAAAGAGATGTGAGACTCATGAGGCATGGTGCTTCCCCCCTGCTGCAGCCAGCCCTGCCCCCGGGGCCCAGCACACAGGGTCCCTGGCCTGCGAGGCAGACCTGGAGTAGGCTGATGTGGGTGGGCGCCGTCCTGCGGGGGGGCTGCAGGCAAGTGGCAGAGCCGGCAGCCTCTGGGTGAGCAGCACAAGTCAGTTCTTCCCCAAACACCTTTCTGGAAGAAAAGATGGGTCATTGCCTTCTGAGGGGATTCCAGCTCAGAGCAGCCCCACAGGTCAGAGTGGAGGGGTGCCGGGTACCCCAGCGCTCTTGGGGCCCTGCCTGCCAAGAAGCCTCTGGGTGGCCTCGAACCGCCAGCCTTTAATGAGCCCCCCCTGCCTGTGAACAGTGGGATGACCACTCGACTGTTTCCCAGCAAGGACACCAGCTTGGCTGACTTGCTTTCTCCAGGAAAGAAGCAAGTGGGACACAGGTCAGATCCTGCGTGTGCGCTCCAAACCCTTGCCTAGTCTTTGCTTAAGAAAGATTGTTTGGAACCAAGGAGACCAAATTCCACAGATTTCTTTAGTGCCTCTCCTGTTGGTGTGAAGACGCCTATGTAAATGTCTGCACGCATAACATTAGCTCAGCCCTCTGAGGGCCGAGACGCAGAGGACCCCGGACAGCAAGCACACGCAGCACCCCGACCTTGGTGCCCACGTGCCAGCTTTAGGAGAAGCCGGGGACAAGGAAACGTGGCGGGTTCAAAGGTTGGAGCCGGGGTTGTCGGTGAGGGGAGCATCTTGCCGTGCTTTGGAGGAAGGGAGTGCTTTTAAATGAAGAAGGGGGTAGGGCGTGGCAAAGGGCTGGGGCAGCCTGGAAGAGCAGGGACACCTGGAACCACCAGACAAGCACGATCGTGAGCCCCAGGAGGAACCAGCACGTCCGCATGCGTGCTGATGTCAGCGATGGTCGAATGGAGGGGCTAGTCAGGTTAGCATGCCCACGCCACGCCCAGGGAGGAGCCCTGTGATGCTCACCCAGAGGTCGGCGGTTCAAACCCCGCCCCCCCACTCCCGCCAAGACCATAGCCGAGAGCCCTCTGTGTGGCTGCCCGCTCTTCACGTGGGCTCCTGCCAGCCAGAACTCACCCAGCCGTGCCAGCCACCACCCCGCCTACAGCCCTGGTAAGGGGGACCTAAGGTGTAACATTGCCCCCCCCCCTTCCCACTGAGGCAGGTAGCGGGGAGGCAGCTGTCCCCACCCCGGCTCTGATCCGATCTCTGGCCTTGCTTCAGGGGAGCGATGTGACGAGGCCGCCCACCCAGCCGGCCCAGCCGCCTCTGATGTCCAGGCCTGCGGAAGCCCCTGCAGAGACCCACAGAGGTAGAGTCCTGGGGGGCAGCGGGGGGTGCCAGGCCGGGGCTCAGGGGCCTGATGAACCACCGGGTGGGGCTCTGGGAATGGATGAGCCGGTGGGGAGGACACCTGGGCACGGTCACAGTCAGAAGCAATCACCGCCCTAAGGAGAAGAGGCATGGAAGTGACCGTGCCAGAGCGCCACGCACAGAATGGCACCGAGGGTTTCCACGGCACGCATCTGCAGCGGTCGCCTTTCTGGGATGAGTCGGTGCTGCTCGTACAATCCAAGGAGCAGGGACTCCCCTGGCAGGCACCAGGGAAAGCCCCGTTCTAGACGGAGCTGACACCCAGTAGTGACTCACAGCAGGTGACTGTGTTAGGCTGGGCTGTCTGGAGAAACGAGTCCAGGGCCACTTGGCTACGTGCAAGAGAGAACTTTATATCCAGAAGTAATGACTTATCCAGAAGCAGCCAGCCCAGCCCACCTCAAGCCCGTCAGTCCAACGAAGTATGGACTACCATACATCTCTCTCCAGGCTCACGCAGCCACATGCAGTGACACCGCCTGCAGGGTGGTCAGGGGCCAGTGGGCCCAGAGAGGTGTGGATCCAAGGTCCGTGGACACTCCGCAGGGCCCCAGGGGCTCTCAGGGCCAGGAGCAGAGTCACAGCAGGCAGGGAGGCAACAATGCAGAGAGAGAGCATCCCGGGGTCATCCTTAGAAGAAGACCACGCTCTGTGACCTCACTGGCAGGTTAGACTTCACCTGTGCGCCGTCAGACATCTTCAAGTTGGCATAACAGCATCTCACCAGCACAGGGACGTAATTCGCTTACTGTAGGATTCTGTGCTTCATTAGCCTACCTGTTGCCAAAGCTTCAAAACTCACCTGTAGGAGAGGAGGGACACGCACCAGGAAGCTAACGCTTTCTGCCTTAGGGCTCGAGCAGCTCTTTTAAGGCAGAATGAGATTGCTGTTGGAAATGGGCAGCCAAAGGAGGACTTCTGACAACCAGACACCAACTGCCAGCACCACAGTGCAAGTCGCTGCCATCGAGTCACTTCCCAGAGTCGAACTTCCCCGGTGGGCTGCTGAGATGGGAAGTCTTTCCAGGAGCAGAAAGCCCCACCTTTGGCCCCAAACGTGGCTGGTGGGTTTGACCCGCTGACTTTGCAATGGGCAGCCCTCAGTGTAGCCCACCGTACCACCGGGGCTCCTGTGACCGAGTAAACTGGGCCCAGAACTCCTTTAAGGAACAGAGAAGGAGAAGACGCAGTGGTCTCCGGCCTCCGGGCTGTGTGGTGTTGAGGGAATTCCTGGCAGAGACCTGGCCAGCAGGTTGACAGTAGAAGATTCTTAGCAGAGGTTGGCTTGAAGCTCCCCCCGACAGTGGAGCCACGGCGAATGGAGAACACTGAAAGAAGAGAAGTCGCTTCTTTTGTCTGGGATGATGGCAGTCAAGGTGGGGGTGGAGCCCCAGAGTTTCAGGAAAACCTTGAGGCCCTAGGAAACCTGCGTCTCGTGCAGGGGCACCCAGGTCCGGGGAGCCCAGGAGTGCTTCACATCATGGGTGGCTCAGTCAACCACTGGCTGGCACTTTGGGAAAGCAGTGGGAAACAAAGCAGGCCGCAGCACTCCTCCCTCCTCGCACCAAACGCGACGGGCGCAGGGGCCCACAGACTTAGCCTGAGATGTGACTGTACGACGATGCCCCGAGGGGCCACGGTGAACTTCCCTATCAGGCACGTCTGACTCTCCGAGTCAAGACAAAGGATGAAGCCATCCGGCTGTGTGCTCCCACCACCCACCGACAGAGCCCCGGTTCCGTCCTATGCAGCCATTTCTCATGAGCCTGGGTTTGATTTATTTATTCTTTGTGATTCGACCACCTTGAGTTTGTTACGTGCGGGACCACGCAGACCCATACAAAGCTCTAGCTGGACTTCTGCAGTTGGCTTTCCTGGACACCCCCGGCCTGCCCTGACTGCAGGAGCTTATGGACCGTTTGACTCTTGTCACAGACGATCCAGGTAACTTTTAAAGGCCAGCTGTCTGCTGCAGCTGGATCAGCAGGAACGGAGATAACGAACCCACAGCAAGAGTCCCTTCTCCTTCACACTTTGTCACCACGCTGGCAACTGCAGGGTTTCTTTTCTTCTAAAAGGTCTTCATGCTGCCAAGCCCTTGTCCCCTCCCCTTTCCTCTCCTCCCCACACTTATCTTGTTGCCCTTCAGCCTATCCCTTGCACAGCTGCTCGTCAGGGCCCCTCTGGCCCCCAGGCTTGCCCCGGAGCGCCCTGTCAGCACTAGGGGCTAGAAGACTTCACACCCCACACCCACTGCCATCAGCTGACACAACTCACCGTCGGCCTTCCCAGGAGCAGACAGCCTTCTCTTTCCCCACCTGAGGGTGAACAGCGCAACGCTGTGCACCTCAACAAAGACCCACTGAAAAACCTGGAGCCCAGGCTGACCCACAATGCTCGGAGCTCTGAGACTGCAACGCTTCATGTTGATGAAGAGGTTGGTAGTTTCGAACTGCTGACCTTGTAGCCAGCAGCACTACGTAGAGTCACTGTGGCACCAGGGCCCGTATGCGCCTCATCGGTGGAGCTAGATTATGCCTTCACTTGAAAGTGCCATTAGATGTCACATGATTTTTAACTGGTCTTTAGCCAAGGCGCGGTGGAGTCCCTAACCAGCATCATGTTTCGGGTGAAACTAGAAAGCCCCTGCCACTTGAAAACTTGGGTCTCGGGCCTTGCTGTGACGCAGCGGTTGTACACGGGGCTGTTACCCGCAGGATCAGCAGTTCGAAACCAGCAGCCGCTCCACAAGAGAAAGAAGAGGCTCTCTGCTCCCATAAAGAACGCACATCTCTCCTGGGCCGTAGGGCGGCGTCTGTGAGTTGGCGTTGACTTGACCTGCTCCGAAGCTGGTACTTCACATGCCCAGGGATGTCCCTGAGAGAGAGTCTCCACTAGCATTTTGACTGACTCACAGCGACCCCCACGACAGGGTAGAACTGCCCTGTGGGACAGCCTCCTCTTTCTCCCTTGGCACCCCTGGTGGTTTTGAACTGCCGACCTTGCAGATCACAGCCCAACTTGTAACCACGGCGCCCCCAGAGCCCCTTCTGTTCTGCGAAGCGCCTGGGTAAGACGTAGACTGACTTTGCTTACGTGCTCTCCGTCTGCTCTGTGTTGCTGAGCGACATGGGCCACAGCCTCCGAGAAGCACGGCCGCCGCTCACCCCCCTGACATGAGCCCACGGCCCCCTCAGGAGCCCGGCTGACCTCTGGGCTGCTGTTGTCTCTGAGTTGAGCAGACCGTCAGATCAGACTTCTCCTGGTCAGAAGGGACCAAGAGATCTGCGCCACCTTCCCGTCTTTGGAGGCAGCTGGCGCGTCCGTGGGGCTGCAGTGACACCGTGCGCTTCTCCTGCAGGTGGGCCCGAAGGACCAAGCGTGGAAGGCCTGAACGCGCCGCCCAAGTCCGCTTTAGGTAAGGCAGGTGTGGTGCCGACCGGGCGCAGGCCGGCCTGAGCACCCGGCTCCCCATCCGTAGACCCTGAGACTGGGGTCAGGGAAAGACAAGAGGCCCAAGGCAGCCACCTGCACTCCATGTCGGTCTGTAGGGCTGGTCCTTGTTCCCGGCCTCAAAGCCCAGGCCAGCTCCTCCTCCAGAGACTGATCCTGTCAGAAGGGAGCTTCATCTTTCCTGTCGCGTGACCGGCTGACCAGCACTTAAGGCGCTGCAGCCAGGGGTAGCAAACGGCGGGTGGAAATGAGGAAGTACATCGGTCCTGTGTCCGCTCTACAGTGGGGGGGGAGGTGGCTGGGCAGGTCTCGGAGGACGGGAGACCGGCACGTGGCCCTCCATCTCCCTCGGAATGCAATGGCACACCTCTCTCAGAGTCGAAAGAGCCAGTTCTTGTCCTGGACATGGCTTTATGCTGACTTCCCCCCTCAAGACATGCCCTTTTCTTTCATTTTGTTTTAAAGTGAATATTCAGATTTTATTTCTAAGCTTTACAAACACCATTTTAAAAGTAGAATATATTGTCTGTGATACAAATGGACTCCACGTTGATATTTTTCCCCCACGATCAAGCGGGTCACTTAGGGAAGGTCATAGGTCATCTCCATCAGGGTCAGTCTACTGCGACCCCTCCCCTCAGTCAGCAGCCTGGCTCTCCCTGGTCCTCGGCCCCTCAACTGCATGGCCCCTTGGCTTCTGCCTCTGCTTGTGCCAGGAAACCACTCCTGCTGTCACTCTGTGGCCTCCGGCCAGGTCTCGGTGCCCGTCTCTGAGCCTCTGTGTCACTGTCCCTGGTGGCCGCCCTGCCCCCACTTCAGACAGAGGCCTGGGGCGTGCTCGTCCACTCGTCCTAGGAGATCCCCCCCTCCACCAGTAATTTTTCAGGAACTCTCTCTGCATCATACAATGTCTGTGCCATGTATAAACTACTGCGAATTAAGTACTAGATGGCCTTTATTTCTTACCGGTTCGTGTGAGAGGAGCCGGGGGGTGGGGGGGCGGAGTGGTTACACACGGGGATGCTAACCACAGATCAGCAGTTTGAAACCCCCACCCACTCCCCGGGAGGAAGATGAGGCTCCCTTCTGCTGTGACAGTCGCAGAAGCCACGGGGGCAGCATGGCTCCGTCCTGTGGGGGAGTCGGCCTCGGCCCCAGGGCCGCAAGGGCGCAGCTGGGGAGCCCTGGCTGGGGAGCCAGGACAGGAGCTGTCCGCAGGCCCGGGCAGGACGCCGCACTCCCTGCTCTCCCTGCGCACGCTACAGCGTTGTAGCGTGGTGCTAATGTGCTCACCTTACTACACACCCCATGCCCCTAAGGGACGTGCCGGTGTGGGGCTCTGTGCCCCTCCCCCTTTGGGCCGGGCTGCCCCAAACATGTGCCCTCACCAGGGCTGGGTGCTGCGTGGGGGCCAGTGCACCCTCCTCTTGTCATCTCTGGGGGGAGGGGGGGTGTCCCCAGAGCCGGTGGGAAAATGGAAAGAAAAAAATGGAGGGCTTTGCTCACAGGTGCATGGCTATCTAGGCCCCCTCCTCCCCTTCCCTGCCCTCGAGTCTTCTGGACCACAGCCCGGGTATGGAAAATGAGACCATCCCGTCCCTGGCTGGGAGTGGGGCGAGGGAGGAGGGAGTGTGGTGGTGGCCCAACCTGCCCCTTTCCTTTGCAGCAGAGGTCTCCTCCCTCATGAAGAAGAAGCCGGGGCCAGCCAAAAAGGGCGTGAGTATTGGGTCTGCCAGCTCTGCGCTGGCTCGCCGTGCTTGGGGGAGACCTTTGGATAGCACCCTTCTGCCCTGTTCTCCTCTCCCCCTTGAAGCCCTCACGTAACCAGTGTGACATTGCCTCGGTCCCTGCTGCGCCGATCGTCCTCCTTGACCCCCTTTCCCAAAGGGAGGCTCACATTTACCCCGTCCACGGCCACCCACCCCCTCAACGAAACAAGGAAGGCGGGCGGAGGCCATTGCCTGTCGGACAGCGATGGGGGTGTGAGCCCCGGCGTGAGGGGGGCGAGCTCCAGCATCCCAGAGCTGTGCGGCCCGTGCCCGGGTGCACTTGCCTCCGTCGGCCAGCCACGCCGCAGTGCAGCTCCGACCGGCCCTCCCTGCTACCTCCGTTGTCAGGGAGATTCTTTGTCTTCCAGCTTGGGGCCAAAAAGGGCAGTTTGGGAGCCCAGAAACTGGCGAATAAGAGCTTTAGTGAGATTGAAAAGCAAGCACAGGCCGTGGATCGGCTGAAGAAGGAGCAGGAGGACCTTCGGGCCCGGGCAGCGCCCAAGGAAGAGCTGATGTGAGTTTCTCGTCGTCCCGGTCGTGGGCCTGCAGGGACTGCGTCCAGGCACCCAGCCCCAGGGAGGCCTGCCTTCCCAAGGCCCCTTCTGTTTCTGTGTGTGTGCGCGCGCCTATGTGCGTGGCCGCAGGGCCCCGCCATGTGGAGAGCGAGCGGTGTGGCCTGGGCACGCACGCAGAGTGGGCGGGGCGGGAGCAGCAACTCCTGGCGGGGGTGGTTGGGAGCAAGGCCCAGGAGACCTTGGCTCAGGTCAAGACCTGCCACCCTCTGTCCCCTTGAAGTGCAAGTCAGGGCCCCAAGGAGATGCTACTCAGATCAACCCGGGGGGGACACCCTGGATGGTCATCTTGACAAAGCAGACTGCTCCACCCACCTTGTGGTGGCAGTCGAGTGTTTCCCCTGCTCCCCCAGGCTCTGAGTCCACTGGTTGCTGGGTGCTGGACGGTGGTCTTGACCCACAGGAAGCCCATGCATAATGAGGAAACAGCCCAGCCCGGCACCTGGACGCTCAGGCCCACGGGGGCAGCCCCGGCGTCTGTCCATCCACCTTGCCGAGTGAGGACCTTCCTCTTTTCCACCGCCCGCTACCATGCCAAGCAGGATGTCCTTCTCCGGGGGCCGGCCCTCTGACCACATGTCCACAGGGTGTGAGACGAGCTCTCCTGCTTCCAAGGACCTCCTGTCGGCCCTTTTTGCAGACCTCTGCCATCACCCCAGTCCAGAGACACCCATGCGTCTTTGGTCTTCCTTATTCCACGTCCACCCCCCACAAGTGGGTGGTGCAGGCGGTGTCGGGGATGTTGCAGGGGCTGGGGATATAGGAGACAGTGTCGCATGTCCGTGGGACTGTTAGCGGAGGGACCCCGGACGCCCGGCACTCTGCTTCCAGGAAAGACGTCCACGGACAGACGTGCACACGGGTGTTTACGGCAACATGACTCCTTCCAGCTAAGCGGTAGCAACCTCCCAAACGTCACCCGTCAGCGAACGTGCTCCGTTCACATGGCAGAATATGACTTGGCCATCAGAAGGAGCCCGTGTCCCTCCTGCTGCCCACGTGGAGGACCCCTGGGAACAGAGAAGCCAGACACAAAGGGCTGCGTGGTGCAGGCTCCCCCGGGGACAAAAGGCCCAGGAGAGAGAGAGAACGCAGGGCCCAGGGCTCAGTTGCTCGCTGACAAGGTAGTGCTTTTAACCCACCAGCCGAGCCGTCTGCTTCCATAAAGATGATTTCGGAGGGGAAAGTGCAGGACAGAATCTTGACTTCTTAATGATTCCCATTTTCTGGAGCCCTGGAGGCAAGGTAAACCCTCGAAACTACTTCCCTGAGCTAGTCTTTAAACCAGAACCCCAGTTCTCCCCTAACGCCTTCTTAAAGCCACACAGTACTCTAACCATCCTCATAACCAAATGCCTGCCATGAGGTCTCTCTCTCTCTCTCTCTCTCTCTCTCTCGCTCTCGCTCTCTCTCTCAGAATTGTCTATACCAGGGCTTGGCAGGTTTTTGAGGGAGAAGAGCCAAGCCAGTCCCTCACAATTTTTTTTAATGTATAGAAAATATCCTTTTCAGCTGATTACATCTAAGGAAATGTTTCCCTCAAACCCTTGCAAGTGTTTTCTGATCAAATACCAATTAAGTAAGGTTACATTACATAGGTAAGGGGTTACTCAGAAATCAGTTACATTCCAATCACACTTCAACATTCACTGATAAGTCCAGAATCTTGATCTTTTAGCAAAAGAACAGTCTGCTGTAATAGTCCAGTCACTGTTGTATAAAGTGTTCGGTGATGACAGAACTTCTCTGGTAACGTCAGCAATGGCGGAAATGGTTGAGTATCAGGAGGGCAGCAATTGTCGTTCTCAGGAGTCTGCAAGGTGTTCTCCGTGCCTTGGGTAACTTGACTAACGGGACAGGATCAAGTCACAGCATCAGCTTCCCTCCTTTTGGCCCTTGCTGGGGGAAGAGAAATCCACCTCGCTCCTTTGCCTGTGAAAACATAAGCAACCCGGAAACAGAATCACGGTGAAGAATGGGTTGTTTCTTCATCTCCTTTCCCTTCATTTTTCTCAAAACATGGCCAGGAGGCAGAGCGTCCCCCTCGCTGGGTGACATGCTTGTCCCTCGGCTGAGCCTGACCCCAGAAGCACCGTCGGGGTTGTGTTGTTGTGGGGGTTGTTTTGGTGTGTGTGTGGGGGGGTGTGAGTGGCAGACAGATACAGAAGCCAGGATGCTGTGGGTGCCATTGAATGGGTCCCTACCATCTTGATCTTTGTACGACAGAAGGGGACACTGTGTGGCCCTGGGCCGCCCTCTCCACTGTCCTCATTGTCCCCGTCATCGTCGGAGCCACTGTGTCCGTCCATCTTGTCAAGGGCTGTCCTCTCATTCGCTGCCCCAAGAATAAGGAGGCTGAGTGTCTGGAGACACTTTTATTCTTGCTGGGACCGTGGGACCGTGGGCCCTGGGTAGAGAGGAAGGCGGACATCCACGTGGGTTGGCTTTACCCAGGCTGGCGGCAATTGTATCACGTTCAGGTGCATCTTCTCAGAGCTGCACTTTGGAGCAGCACAGCCTGTCGGAAGGGGGAAGCGATGGGCGTTCTCATCTGTGGCCCGTCTGAGGGTGGACACCTGGGATGCCCTGCCCTCCCTCTGTGCCGCACCTGGCCAACCCCACTGACTGGGGAGAGTCTGCCTGGTTGTTCAGGCCACGGCCCACAGGGGGCAGCACAGAACTGTCTTTAGGAGGAAGGATGCTGGTTGCCAACTTGGTCACACTCCTGACCTGACTTCCCCTTGCTCAGTTAGATTTTAGGAGCCCTGGGAAGAGGAAACAGTTTGGCAGCTTCTTGCAGGGGGGTGCGGTGGGGATTCTCCGCGGGGCTTTTCCAGGCCCCAGTGTGTAAAATCAACTGCCTGATAGGAACAGAGATAGGCTCTGGGGCACAGCAGCCTCAACTCCATCCTGCGGGCCGTGTGGGCAGAGGGCTATGAAGGCATGCGGGTCCCGCAGGTTCCCTTGGGGCAGGGGGTGGGGGGGAGCGTGTGACGTACTGGGAAGGAAAGGGCGCAGGAGAGGACGTGGGGCCCAACGTGACGCCTCCATCAGCCGGCTGGCCTGACCCTCCGGGGCCGCCCCAGCTCACCACTGGGTCTCAGGCTCTGACCCCACCTTTGAGACCACCAGCTGGTGCTGGGATGGCTGGCACAAGGTGCAGTCTGTCTGTCTGTCCTTGGGCGTGAGAGCCTGGCTCTTCCGCACGTCTGTTCTTCCCAGGACAGCAAGGGAGGGTATTCTCAGTAGCAGGAGACAGAGGAGGCTGCAGCTGCTGTCTGTAAGGGGAGGGCGCTCCGCCGGAGACAAATGAGAACCGAATTACAGTAAAATAAAAAAGTTTTATTGGGGAGGCACTAGCTTGGGCAAAGTCCAGCGGTCCGAGAGGTTTTGGGGGCCGCTGGAGTCACGCCAGGAGGCAAAATAGCTGCTGTTTTATAGCCCCGGGGTACTTGGGCGGGAGTTTAGTGCCCGTTTAAGGTAAAGGAACTGGGGGTTGGAGGTTGAAGGCATGTCCAGGTTCTGACAGAG
>PVJH01023230.1:0-35178 GCA_004026705.1 Nesogale talazaci | reverse complement strand
ACCTGTTAGTCAAAAGTATAAAATTCAGGTAGTGGGGAAATATTTCAAGAAAGGAGAATTTACTTAAGAGGCAATCTATGGTAGAAATAGCATAATTTGCAAATTTCTTTTATATTTAGAAAAAAGTCAGCATGTAGCTAATGACATTAGCAAAAGTTTATATAAATTTCCCCTAAGCATCAAGAAAAAAAAAAGAGAGAGTGCACTTATTAAAACCTTTGTAAGTCAAAGTGGTATAAAGTAAAAGCACTTACCAATGAAACAACTTTTTAAAAATTTGAGAATTATCAGACTCCAAATATAAACTACAAACTTAAAAATAAAAATAACATTTGATATTAGATAATTTTCTGTCAAATTGAAAATTTGGAAAAGACTAGGAGTGGAATCTAACCTGTAAATCAGATGACAGCCTGATGCACTCTCTTTGGGCTTGTGGCCTTCTATAAGGAAGGCACCAGAATTTTCTCCTCCCTCTGCCACTCTTGCCTACTGGAAATTCTGCTTGGTGGCCATCCTGAAAGTTGCTGGTGTCTTTCTATTTCTCCACCAACATTGCATCCACATGACCCTGAATCCACGGGCCTGTGATCGTTCGTCACTCTGCAACATTGACTAAGGCTGCATGAGTCTGAAGAATGTCTTATGGACTAGTATTGGACTTAAGGACTGGAGTTAAACTGGTTGGGATGCATTTTTGACAGATAATTACTACTCTATACAAAATAATTTCTTTTACATATATGAGTGTCACTGGATTTGTTTTCCTAGTCAATCCAATCTAACACACATATAATAAGATCAGGAATTAAGCAATAAATATGAAGATATAAATTGTGGAAGGAATCTAGGTTGGATAGTCAGTTACACTTTGGACTTCAATTTGTTAGTTCAGCTGTTCAGAACCATCAGTGACTCCAGGGAAGAAAGATGGAACTTTCTGTTCCCCCCAAAATGACAGACTCAAAAATCAAGAAGTACAATCACTCTGAAGCATTTATTGGGTCTCTATTAGTCTTAATTGGCTCCATACTTGTGGGTATATGAAGTAGAAATAATGTAGTCTTTGCAGAAGGAACTTTATGATACCACTCTGATAGCTTGAAGCTTCTATAGTTTCTTTAATAGTTCACTGCAAAGCAAATGCTGAATGATACATTATCTTTGCACCATTTTCATCAAATTGAAAATCCTTCTTAGATGTCATTCCATGAGGAAAATGGCATTTATATATATTTTTGTAAAAGACATGTAGCATAAAGAGAACTTTCAAAAATATACCTGAATAAAATATCCTCTTTTGCAGGCACTGCTCTTATTGTTCAGCAAACATTAAGTCAAATGTTCTTCATAGAACGCTAAAGAGGAAGGTAACAATACTATCTATTACACAAATAAAAAAAACGAGGCCAAGAACATTTGAACACTTATCTGCCTAGTTAGGAAGAGGTAGAAATAGATTTGAAACCAGACATCACGCAGTTATGTTTCCTTTGGAAGATTGTGAGAGGGACACATTCAACTGATATATGAAAATGAGGCTGAACACTAGGCAGTTTGCCTTGGCACATCCAATTCAAATGTAATACTTTGGAGCATTATCATGAGAGGCATATTATGAATGGAAAGTTAACAAAATGGAAAAAGAGATCTTTACTGGGTGACTTTATTCTGTACATGTATATAGGCTTCATCTGCTAGTTATTTATAGTGTTGGCCCCAACCAAAGTGACCCTATGCAGCAGAATGAAGCACTGTTCAGTTCTGGTATATTATAGCATGTGTTTCTGTGCTTGAGTTCATTGTTGCAGCAATAGCGTTAACCCATTTCATGGAGGACTTGTTGTTTGCTGTTTCTCTAATCTAACAACAAGGATGTCCTTCTCTAGGGACTGGTCTCTCCTGTAAACGTGTTCAAATTATGTCAGAAGATGACTCACTATCCTTCCTTCTAAGGAGCATTTGGGCCTATTCCTTCTCGGACTGATTTGTTTTTCCCTTTGGAGGTCTATGATAATATTGAAATTATCCATCTTTCACATGCATATGAGACAATGAAATATGAGGGATTAGGTCTATCATAGTTTAGTCCTAAGAAAAAGCTCCTTACTTTCAACACACTTGAGCAGGAGATTTTTCCATTGCAATATGTCTTTTGAAATGTCAACTGCTGAGTCCATGAACACTAATTTTCTCCATTTATCAAGATTGTGTTTTTATAAGTGGATTACAGAAACACATTCAGAGACACTCATATATGTATAAGAAGCTTATATAGAAAAGGAATTGAATATTGAGAAAGCATCCCAGCCCAGTCTAGATCAAGTTCATAAGTCTAATATTAGCCCATATGTCTGATGCTAATCTACAAACTCCTCTTTAGACTCAAAAAAACACAATACAATGATGCTGAATGCAGGAAGATTACAGGTCAGTGGGTGGAAAGCTTTGAGGATCCAGTAGTGTTGTAAGGATCTGAGTCTGACAAGGGTCTCCATGTGGCTCCTCCAGCTTCAGGCCACTAGTGTAGCTTCATGTGTCTTGTCATCAGGACTAAGAGGCAGAGATTTCCTTGTGTATCTTTCCTCTAGTCAGCTATTTAACTCTGTTATGCCTCCAAATGAGGTCATCAAGTTTTAACCTGATTGACAGGCAGACCCCAAAACTTTATTAGTTGCAGTTAAGAAACACCTATTCTAAGCCTGAGCCCTGGTGGCATAATGGTTGTGTGCAGGACTGTGGCCCACTGGGTTGGTGTTTCAAATCCAGCAGCAGCTTTCCAGGAGCAAGACTGGATCTCTTACTCGCACCAGAGGGCAGTGATGTCCCCCAAACAAAACTAAAAGAAACACCCATACTTTAATCCTATAATTCTATGAATAAATTCCCCAACCTATGAAAGTTTTTAAGTCAACAGTTTCATACCTTTATCCCCCCAATTTAGGGATCCAATTTGTATTATGCCCATTAACATCAATCCAGTGCTCTGAGGAGAAAATTATTTTCTATCATATGAAGACTCTTCTTTTCATCTGAGACCTTGTGAAATCCACATCCATATGTTAAAGCAAATCTGAACAGGCCATTCATTCCCCAGTTCACAGGCTCAAAACTTTTCATGTGGTTGGGCTCTGGTCAACTCAATGTGGGCTACCTCACTTAGCCTCACCATTGTTCACCTGACCTTTAGACCATGGGTGCTGTCACAAATTTCCATCAATCCTAGGTCCCTTATGGTAGGTCACAAGATCAGTCAACCCACTTTCATTTTCTCCACTTGAACCTGAGAACCAAGTCCATGTATGTCAGTGCCCCGACTCAGCCGATTTCTCTATTGCTTCATTTTTCTCACGTCCACTCAATGAGTGGATCTAGGTGGTCACCTAGCAAGCATTTCAGCCTGACCACAGGATCCTTTAAATATTCAGCCCTAGAAAGTAGTTTCTTCATGGTTCCAGATTTTTCCAGCTTCAAGAACATAGCAGTAATTCAAAATTCAAAAATCCAAGGAGTCTCTTTTTTCCCTTCAATCTGTGAACACCCCCTATAGGCAAGTCTCTTCACATTACAATTCCCAGAACACTCAAGAGACTAGGTGGGGCTTAGTTTCTTGGAGATTTCTTTACAGGTATATCTTTAACCCATCTAAAGATTCATATTTTAATGGTTGATGACAAAGCTTATAACTCTCTATTTTCATACTTCCCAATAATCATTTGAATCAATCATTATATCAATAATAATGAACAAGGGAAATCAGAATAAACAAAGCAGAATCAGATTTTAAACTCAAACTTAAATTTAAAATAGTGAAGCTCAACCTTTAATTTATATTAATCCTTATCTAAACGATTCCATTTATTCCAGAGACCCTTAGGCCTCTGACTACCTCAAACCAGAATCAGGCTTTCTGTCAGCCATTTTCATTAAGCAGCATTATCTCTGAGAAATTCAAGCGGCAACTTCTATCGTAGAGCTCAAAAAATATACATTAATCACATTCATTTTACCATTTTGAACAGGAATAACCAAATTCAACAACCAAAGAGAATGATCTAAACTTTAAATTCCCATATTCTTTGTGAAAAACAACCCAATAAACTGCATGGCCATATCTGACTTCTGGATAGCCAAAGAAGAAAAACTGCTAGGAGACAGAACTAACAAGCATTTACTCTCCATGTTTATGAATTTATTTCCCTACTGTCTCAATCCTTGTCAAACATTCTTGTTGACAAGTCACATAGAGCTGTGCTGACGGCAGCCAGAGCCTTGGTGCTGAAAGAGTCACTTGGCAATTCCCATGAGCACTAAGATGTTTTCACCACCACTGGATCCATAAGACCCTACACCCATTGCCCTGTGATCACCCTAGCCCTGGGGTCATTGTATGTGTTATGCTACTCTGAAGTGGCATTCACAGACTGGTACTGTACAGTTGGGTGAACAATAGACTTACGGTTTTGATCTGGACTTGCCTGGGATATTTTCTTAATGTACAATTACTTTTTATTTAAAACTCTTTTCTATTCACATCTGAGTGTCTGTGAATTAGTTTCTCGATTCTACCCAGACTAACACACAATGTTGCCAATGGTTCATTTGTGAAGATTTTGGTCTTCTTTACATTGAGTTGTAATATACACCAAATGAAGTGTCTCAAAACATACTGCCATTCAGCAACCAAGGTTGCGCCATCTGTATTGTTGATAAGCCTTCCTCCAATCCTGATGATACATTCTTCCTCGTATAATCAGCATGTTATTCACTCAGCATACACATTAAATAAGTTTGATAAAAGGATACCACCTTGGCAGATATCTTTTCTGATTTTAAACCATCCAGAATGTCCTTGTTCTTCGTGTAGAAATGCTTCTTGATCCATGTTATCCATAAGCACAAAGTAATATTCTGGAATTCCCAGTCTTCTCAATGTTATCCATAGTTTGTTATAATATACACAGTTGAATGCCTTTTTATTTTCAATATAACACAAGTACACATCTTTCTGGTTTTCTTTAATTTCAGCCGTGATTCGTCTGACATCATCAGTGATATTTCTTGTTCCATGTCCTCTTTTCAATCCAATCTGTACTTTTGGTACCTTTGGTACCCTGTCTATATACCATTCAACATTTGCCCATGACCTTCAGCAAAATTTTACATGCTGGGATATCAATCATGTTGCTCTACAATTTGAGCATTTGGTTAGGCAACTTTCCTTTGAAATGAATACAGATATGAATATCTTCCAATTAGTTCACCAAACAACTGTCTTCCAAATTTCATAGCACAGAGAAGAATTTTTTCTATTACTTCATTAGCTTGATGGAACATTTAAATTAATATTTCAACAATTCCTGACACCTCAATGTTGAGTTTCTTCATCATGTTTTCCCACAGATGGAACTAATTTTATTTCTGTGTATTCCATATGAAGAAGTCCATGTGTATAGTAGCCTTTTGTGTTGTTGAAAAGGGAATTTGTTAGGTACATATTAGTTTTGGAAAATTCTATCATGCAATCTCCAGTTTCATGGCAATAAAAAGTCCATAGCTTACAACTACTGCTTCCTACTCATCTCCAACTTTTACTTTCCAATTGCCTATAATTATCTAGTCATCTTTATTGAAAATGTGATGAATTTCTGAAAAAACCCTTTGATAGAATTATTCAGTTTTTTCATCACTTGCTTTTTAGGTTGACACATAAATTTAAAATTGTATTGAATAGATTTTCTTCAAAGTGAATATATAAAATTCTATCATAGATGGAAATGCTCTTTATGATGGATTAGCAATATCTTTCTTGAAGAATGTCAAATCATTCCTCTTAATTGTGCTATTTACAATATATATATTAAATCAGATTATTTTCTGAATCAGAATGGCCAATATCAGCCCATTTCAGCTCATGAATGTCTAGGATAGCAACAATAATGTACCCCATTTTATTTTGACAATTTCCAGTACTTTGCATATTCCAAGTACCAATCATTTGTAGGTTTTTATAAGATTTTCTATTTTATTGAATCATGTATCATCAGAAAATAAAGGCATTGAGCTTTCAATTTTCTTATGTTCAATGGCTTCTTTGGCCAATATATGTTTGATTTCTCCTTTCAGGTTCTAATTATACTTAGATCAAGTGCTCATGCAAATTCCATTAAGAGGACTCAACCAGAAATTTTGGAAATTAAAAATGGAGTCAAAGCAAAATGTTATTATCAATAATATTAATGATTATTGGAATTCAATTGTAATAATAATAGCTTTCATAGCTTCCACATTATATATACTTTATATACCACTATGTCTAGGTAACAGGTTTTAAATATTACAAAGTAGACATCTAAAAGTACTGGGGTATATACGATTGAACTAAATCAAACCCAGTGATAATTAGATCCATAGATGCAACTAATGCATATGACTTAGCTATGCTTAATTGCTTTACTCTAATTCCAGAGTAATTACTTTTTCATGAAGTAGTATATTAGCATGAATAAATTAGAGCACCCATTCTCCTTGCCTCATTATTCATATTTATGCTTAAATATATGTAACAATATGCTCACCTATTCTGTGAATCTGGAAAACTTGAATGTGCTAATTAGATTGATCGTGCCACACTGGACAATAGGAACATGTGGGATTAATCAGGTTGCAGTTTTATTGGCGGGTGAAGTGATAAATGGCTCTGTAAGTGCCCCAACCCCATCTACGCTTGCTTTCTGGTGATCAGTTTCTGAAGTGTGCATGCTGGTCTGGATCTTGTTCTTTGCCTTGGCCTGTGAGCTACACAAGGCCAGGCAAACCGTGGATTTCATTGTTCAAGTTGAGACTCCATGGGACCCGCTTTGCCACACTGCTGGAGCATACGTCACTTGAGCCTGAGGTTATTGAGTCATATCACCTTGTGTGCTTCTGTTCCATATTACCTTGGGACCTGCTTTGCTAAGCTCCTGAGCTACTGACTTTTAGTGACACATCTTGCTACTTACTGTGTATGGGAAGACTCTGCTTGCCTTGCAGCAGGGAGGACTCTGCAATCTGCTTCATTCCCCTTGGACCAAGCAGACATGTGAGTTGAAGGACTTCCAGTAGATTAACAGTTCCATGGAAGTGTATTGAACTGCACCCTCTGTATGTCGGTATGGACTAATTAGTTCTTATATTCCTTCTCGATGTATAGACATTATATATATTCATAAATGAGTCCTGCTTTTTTTTGTTTGTTTTTTTTTTTTTAGAGAACCTTACCTAACTTACTGAATTAAAGGTGGGAGGGAAAACAAAACAAAACACCAGCACATCTACTTCTAACAAGAATGTAAATTTCAACAGCTACAGGTTTTTTTCTCCTTTGACTAAATATTTACATCATAGATTTTTTTTTCTGAATCATAGCATCTTTATTGATAGAAAAGATCTTCCACACAGGATTTCAGAGGCTGTGATATTTACAGGAACAGATTGCCATTTTCCTCCCACAGACCAGCTGATCAGTTTGAACCAGTGAGAAGCTGAGTGCTTTAATCATTGCACTACAAGACTTTTAATAGCTTAATTAAGATGTGGAATCAGCTTATGAATTTTATTATAATTATAGTATTTAACTAGTAGCATATATATATATTTCTTTCTTTTTTAAATTGCTCATCCAACTCATTAAAATCTGTACATGCATTCATTGAATGCAAAGCACATTTGTATATTTGTTGCCATCATCTTTCTCAAAACATTTTATTTCTACTTAAGCCCTTGGTATTAGCTCCTCCTTTATCCACTTCCTCCCCAAGTCCCCTCTCTCATGGGCCTTTGATAATTTATAAATTATTAATATTTTGTCATATTGTATACTGTCCAATGTCTCCCATCACCCACTTCCCTGTTGTTCTGACCCCAGGAAAGAGGTTATATAAAAACCCTTTTAATCAGGTTCCCCTTCCAGTTACACCTTCCTTCCACACTCCTGATATTGTCCCTCTCACCACTGGTCCTAAATGTATCACCTGTCCTGGATTCCCCATGTTTCAGTTCCTATCTGCACCAGTCAGTGAACATCCTCTGGTAAAACCAGATTTGTAAGATAGAATTCAGAACATGATAGTAGAAGGGGGGAAGAATTTAAGAACTAGAGGAAAGTTGTATATATCATTGTTATTACACTGTACCCTGATTGATATGTCTTCTCTCCATGACTCTTCAGTAAAGGGATATTGCTTCCCCTGGAGATGGATTTTAGATCCCCAGCCTGTACACCCCTTCATTTACAATGATATAATTTTTAATTCTTTAATGCCTGATACCTGATCCCTTCAACATTTCATGGTCACAAGGACTGGTATGCTTCCTCCATGTGGGATTGGTTGCTTCTGTGCTAGATGGCCACTTGTTTACTTTCAAGCCTTTAAGACCCTAGGCACTATGTCTTTTGATAGCCAGGCACCATCAGCATTCTTTAACACATTTGCATCTACACACATTTTGTCTGTAGTGATCATATCAGGAAGGTTGACATGCAAAGATATGATTTGTGTTCTTTGATGAATACTGATTCCATTGACCTCTCAATGGTCACACAGGCTGGTTTGCTTCTTCCATGTGTACTTTTTTGCTTCTGAACTAGATGGTCTCTTGTTTACCTCCAACCTTTTAAGACCCCAGGTGCTATATATTTGATAGCCGGGCACCATCAGCTTTCTTCACCACCTTTGCTTATGCACACATTTGCCTTCAATGATTGTGTCAGGAAGATAAACATCAAGGAATGCTAATTTAATAGAACTAAGTGTTCTTGCATTGAGGAAGTACTTGAGTGGAGGTTCAATGTCCATCTGATGCCTTAATGGTAAGCCTATAAGTATAGACATGTGGAGCTATTTCTCCATCACCATATATAAATATACTCATCTATGTCCATGCCTGTATTTAGACTTCCATAAATGCTCTTTGCCTTCCAGTTCATTCCTCCATTTCCTTTTAATTTACGCTTTGCTACTATCATGCTCATCCTTCATTTGGGTTTCAGTAAATTCTCTCTGCAACATTATTCATGATTAATCCCTATCGAGCCTGTTACACCTACCCTGCCACTGATTTTGGACCACTTGTTCTTTCCTTATCCCTGGGATGGATACCGCCACCTCCTTTCCCCTAACTCCCCATCTCCAATGTCCCCCGCCCCCTGCCCTCAGAACCATCAGTTCCATTGTTTTATGGAACACCTCCAGACTGTTCGCCCAGCCTATATTCTCTAAATAAACTTGCAGATATGTACAGAAAAACAAGACATCACAAGATGAAGTCACAAAAGAGTACAAAATGATCACACAAAAACACAATATCCATAAAAATATATAAATAAGAAAAAAATAATAGCAAAATTCAAACCCGTAAATAAGTCAAGGTTTGTTCATTGACCTCCAGGAGTGTCTCCTGATTGAATCTGATGGGGTGCCACATCCTGGCCCCAAAATACATCCGTGGTCCTCCTTCAGAATTTCATGCCCTGTTCTTCTTGCTGCTCTACTACATGCCCTTGCTTCAGTGTGATGGGGTCAGACTGGATGCACTCCTGACCCTGCTTCTCCAGTATTGTCCCTGTAGGGCCTTGGGTCAATGAGGGACAACATGTTTTGGAGTTGGGCTGCCCATATGGGCCTCTCTGTGCAATGGCTGTTCTGAGTAGGGAGATTGCCCTTGAGGCTTGGTGGGCCTGGATGTACTCCACTGTCTCTTCCTCACCCTTCAAGATGCCCAAGCAGCATTGAGGACATTCACCACAAAATCAAGACTGCTGGTATTGGCAGAAATTGATATTTTTCAATGTGTAAACTAATGCAGTGTTGAAAGCACTCACTTTTCTATGTCAAACATTTGGAAGAGAGTTACCTGCCCAAAAGATTGAAAGAGATCCATATCAGTAACCATTTCAAAGAAAAGTGATCTGACAGAGTACCAAAATTATTACAAAATATAAATATAACATTCAAGTACAATTTTATTGTAGGTAATTTAAAATTGCTTATAGTCATTCATCTATAGAGAATGGAAAGTAAGTTAAGCTGGATTCAAGGGAGGCCATGGAATGAACGATTTCATTGCAGGTGTCAGATAAATCTTGGCTGCAATTGGAGACTACCAGATAACCTGTGTTTTATTGACTATGAAAAGACGCTCAATCAAACATAATAGATTATGGATAATAGTATGATGCCTGGCCATTCCAGGACTCTTAATAGTTCATGAACAGAGAGTAAAAAGCCATCATGTGTAAAGTAAAATTATTTTTTTTGTGTAATTTCAAGGGAGTCCTAATGAATGGTAGGAAAGATTCACCCTGTCAATCACACAGTCTGTGATTCATACCCACTAGCTTCTCAGTTGAAAAACTGTGAGGCTGTCTGCTTTGTAAAGATTAAAGCCTCTTAAACCCTATATAGGATAACTATGAATTAAGATTGACTCCACACTAGTGGGAAATTTAGTGGGATTTGAAATCAGCATCAATATGATTCAAGGTTGTATCCTTTCACCATACTCATGTATTCTATGTACTGAGGAAATAGAGAAACTAGAACTATGAAGAAGGTTTTATCAGGATTAGATAAAGATTCATTAACAAACTATGTAGATGATTCACACTTAACATTATTAAAAAGATAATTTTACTTGGATCCATAATAAATTCCCATTGAATGTGTAGTCAAGACATCTAGCAATGTGTTGCATTGACCAAATCTGCTACAAAAGACCTCTTTATATCATGAAGAAAGATGTCCCTTGAGGACTAAGATGCACCTTATTCAAGCCATGGCATTTTGAAGGACTTCATAAGTATATGGAAGGTAATAAATAAGCAAAGTTAAATAAAATTAATGTTTTGACTTTTGGAGTTATTAATCAACTTGAAATAAGCTTTGAATGGTCAGATAAAAAAATTATCTTGGAAGAAAACAACATTGAATACCTCTTAAAAGAAGAATGATGAAACTAAGTCTAAAGTTGATAGCATATTAGCAAAACAAACAAGTCCCTAATGCTTGGTAAAGTGAGAAAGAAAAAGAAAGAGAAAAGAAAGAAAGAAAGAAAGAAAGAAAGAAAGAAAGAAAGAAAGAAAGAAAGAAAGAAATAACCATCTAGACATGGGTAGGTACAGTGGCTATGAAAGCTCATAAGTAACCATTGTTTGTGAAAAGAGTACAACAGTGCATAATTGTGTAAATGGTCACTATGAGTCAGAAGCAACTTGATGGCTTCTCATAAAAACACAATTAAAATAACAGTTCCACTATACATATGCATAAGTGAACTATTTACTCTGTTAAAGGGAAATTTAAATTCAACCCAAACACACACATACACTCACACACATAGAAAAACATATCTCTTTAAACAAATGTCAATTTTATAATTTTACACAGTCAACTTACGCGCTCCTAATCTGTGATTAAAAGTTTGTTGGACTTGAGAAAAGTATAAACCACTAGTATTTGATTTTATTAGTGTAGTGCTTACAAGTAAAACCAAATTCTTATGCTGTGTTTTTAAAAGAAAAAAAAATGTGCATTGAAAACAAACTGGAGCATTGAGCCCTGGTGGCTTAGTGGTTGTGTGTGGGACTGTGGCCACAGGGCTTATGGTTCAAATCCAGCAGCAGCTCTCCAGGAGCAAGGCTGGGCTTCCTACTCCCACCAGGTCAGTGATGCCACTGAAGAAAGAAAGAAAGAAAAAAAAAAGAAAGAAAGAAAGAGAAAGATAACAAACTGGATTAGTTTTATTTCCTTAAACTATTTTCTCAGGAATTATTGGCATTTATTTTGTAGGCTCTAATCAATAAAGAAATGCTGAAGGCCTCCAAAGATTATGGAAAACCTACAAAGAATCACATATCAAAAATAATTAGCTGACTTTCTAGGAGAAAGTATATGAGGAATGATGGTGAAGGAAGAAGTTCAAGCTTCACTGAAAGTGTTACCCATAAACAAGGCTTCAGGATATGATATAATATCAATTGGAATTTTTTCAACAACTGACTAAGCACCAGAAGCATTTATTGTTTATTTGTGCCTAGAAATTCGGAATACAGCTACTTGACCAACTGACTGAAAAGAAGAATATTTGTACCCATTCCAGAGAAAGGTGATGCAACCAAATGCTCAAAAAATAGAAAAATATTGTTATTTGCCAGTAAAATGTTGCCAAAGATCAGGTAGCATTGGTTGTGGCAGTGCATTGACAGGGATGATCTAACAGGTCAGGCTGATTCAGAAGAGATGGTGAAATAAGAGGTATAAGTGCTAATGTCAGATGTATCTTGGTGAAAAAACAACACCAAAAGACATTTACTTGTGTTTTATTGACTTTGCCATGGCATTTTGATGATGTGGATCATAGCAAAGTATGGATAACCTTGGCTAGAATGGGAATTCCTTAATAGTTCATTATGCTCCTGCTGAACTTGTACATGGAGCACAAGCCATTTTACCAATGGAACAAGGAAAGGCTGCATGTTCTAACATCAGAAAAGGTACGAGACTAGGTTGTCTGCTCGCACTACTCTTATTCAATCTGTGGGCTGAGCAAATCATCAAAGAAGCTGGCTTATATGAAGACAAAGGTAGCATCAAGATTGGAGGAGGGTTCATTAGCAACCTGCAGTATACAGATGCTGCAACTCTGCTTGCTGAAAGAGAGAATGACTTGAAACAATTGCTGGTGAAGATCAAGGATGACAGCCATGCTGCAGCATGAATGACAACTCAATGTTAGGCAGACCAAACTCCTCACACCTGGACCAATAGCAACACCATGATAAAGGGTGAAAAGATGAATGTTGTCAAGGATTTTGTCTTTCTTGGATCCACAATCAATTCCCATGCAAGCAGTGGCTAAGAGACAAAGGTTCATGCTGTTAAGTAAATCTGCTGCACCTCTTTAAAGAATTGAGAAACAAGAGCGTTACTTCGAGGAATAAAGTGCACCTGACCCAAGTCATGGTATTTCCAATTGCATCATATAAGTTTGAATGTTAGACATTGAATAAAGAGGATGCAAGAATAACTAATCCATTTGAACTTTGTTGCTGAGAAGAAAACTGAAAGTGACATGAACTGCTAAAAGGAGAAACCAATCTGTCTTTGAAGAAGTAGGGCCAGAGTGCTACTTAAAAGCAAAGAGGGTGAAGCTTTGTCTTACATACTTTGGCCATGTCAGGAAACACTAATCCTCAGAGAAACAGAAAGACATCATATTTGGCAAAACAGATTGGCAGAGAAAAAGAATAAGGACCTCTGTGGGATGGACTGACATGGTGACCGCAACAATGCACTCAAGGACAGGAATGACTCTGAGTCCATCACAGGAGAGGGTGGTTTTCCGTGTTTTTCTGCAATCTATGGCTATGGGTAGTAACTGACTTAATGGCATCTGATAACAAAAATGACAACTAATTGTGAATTCCATATGTTATAAAAGCAATTAAGACTAAATAGCCAGTCTCTTGGCATTATTAGTTATTTGTCTAAAATTGAACCCAATGACACACTATTCAATTTGTGCACCTGTGTGCTAGATCACCTGTTTAAATAAGGTGAACACATGATAGCTCTAGTTCAATATGTACTTGAAAATGTATACTCTGACTTGGGCATGTTAGTGGATGGTTCAAGATATACTTGTATTCCTAGGGCATTTTCCATTATCTTGTTAATAGGTCCTACTGCTTTAAATTTACCAGGAATGCAAATAACTGATAATTCCGCACTCATTAAGGAAATCTCCTGTGACTTACTTCAGTTAAATGTTCCAACAGGCATGTTTAGCACTTCTTTTGGGATTGGTAAAGTTCCAAAAGTCTGTAAATTAAAGTTCTGCAGAGTGCTATCAAATATGCATAATGAAACCCTAGATGTAAATTAAGAAGATTTATATGGCTGCATTCTGCTTACGTTATTCAATGGCAATGCCTCACAGGTTTTTATGAAGCAAATAAAGTGTTCTTTTTCTTGAATTTCATTTTGAATGGCCACTACGGATTCATTCATACATTACTTGGTTCACCCATTATAGAATGAATTGTAGTTTTAAATCTATAATTCATCGTAAAGGTTTATCACACGATGCAGTCAAATTACAAGGTACTTCACCCGTACCCTGCAAATAAGTGGTCTAAAAATATATGAGCAGTTCAAGCCTATTCCGAGATAAATGTACACCATTTATATTAATGACCTTTCAAAACATTGTCTGAGAATTATGAAGTGTTACTCCAACAGCTTTCTTGGCTCCGTAGACTTTTAGCTGTTTCTGGATATAATAACTCTAAAATTTGAAAGAAATTAACACAAGTGTGATTTGAAATATTTATCAAGAGGAATAAATTAATTTAATATACACAGATGGTATTAATCACTGAATATCATTTTGTTATAAACTAGGAAACATATAGCATGAATGAGCTGAGCCTCTTGAATACATTTATTATTTTATCAAACCGTTAAAACACAAAATGGTATTTGAGCCTCTGGACCCTACTCTGGGGTTAGACTAAAAAGCACTGAAAAGGTGAACAAAGTCAAATAGAATTAAATTTTTAAATAAGATTCTTAGACTCCAATTAAAATGTAGTGCAGAATTTGGAGAAACAAACCAACAGGTAGTAGGGGAACAGTGATGTTTAGCAGTACATATAAAGACAGCCTTAGAGGCAAGGGTGAGACTTCATCTCACATATTTTGGATGTGTTTTCAAAAGGATCAATCTCTGTAGAAAAAAAAAAACTCTTCTCGGTAAAGTTGAGGGACAGCGAAAAAGAGTCAGGTCCCTTGATAAAATGGATTGACAGAGTGACTAAAACAATAGGCTCAAACATGAGAGCAATTGTGAAAATGGGACCTGGCATCATGCGTTTCTGTACATAGTATGATTTGAAGGCAACAAACAATTGTCACATACATTAATTAACATGATGACAAGAATTTTAATATTCATTCAAGAGGTCATTACTTGACATAGACCTCAAAATGTCATCTTTTTTAAATATCTGAACTTTCCCATAGATTATGATACACACATTCAAAAAATATATGCAAAATAAATGTATATATTGGTTGGATAAAATATGTTTATTTCTCAAAATAGTTATAGGATGATTCATACTTTCCTATAAAAAGATAATGAGGGCTGAGCCCCGGTGGCATAAGTAGTTGAGTGCAGGACTGCGACCTGCGGGCTTGGCAGTTCAAATCTAGCGGCAGCCCTCAGGAGCAGCGCTGGGGAGCTCCCACAACCAGCAGAGGACAGTGATGTCCCCCCCCCCGGAAAAAAGCAAAAAAAAGAAAATGACTTTTGCAAAAAAGATAAGATAACGTGTGAAAGGTGAGAGAATGGGATTCAAATTAAATTATGTTAAATGACTTTTATAATGCTTTTAGAAAATATTTATTTTTAAAATTGAAATAAATAGACAAAATCATATTAGGGAAAGTTCAATAAGTTCAATGCAAATTCCTTATGAATTAATTTGACATGAAATTAAGGTGATATTTTTCTGGTTTTAGTTAGCAAACTCTCTTAAAAGCTGCTCACGCTACTCATGATAGTTGCTTCATCTGCTGAAATATGTAAGATGGGTGAGTACATATTTTTTACCCAAATTCATAATAATCAATTTGTTAACCTTCAATTTGGTACTTTGGTTTTCACTCTTGCTTATGCCCATATCTGTTCCCAGATAATTATTTGGTGTTTCTGACCCTCAATTGTCTCTTTGGTAAAAAGTGAGACAATTGCATGTTTTCAGATCATGTAATATTAAAAATGAGAGTAGTGGCTTCTAGATTATCTAGCACATAATTTCATAATAATAATTTCCAGTGAATTTTAGACTACATATTCAACTAGATAGTTGTTGCTATATAAATGGCAAGTTTTTAAGCATATTGTGAATAGAAACCATAAGAGACAGAATCAACTAGATGGCAGTTGAGTTTATTTTGGGGGGATGGGGGATTGAAAAATAGGGTATTTTTTTCTCACAGGAATCCATAAAGAGACCCTTATCACATTTTTAACTTCCTTGCCTATTTTATTTTATTTATGGATTTATTATCTCTGATTCAGCAAAACTTTATTTTTTTCTCGATACTGGAACCCACCTAGCAGCAGCACAATTTGAGTTAGAGTTTCAGTGTTAACTTTTTTGCTTATTTTAGGTGCTTTCTAAAATGCTTTCTAAAATGTTAGTCAGCTTATTGTTCTTTTTTTCCCACTGTGTCAGTAACATAATTTGGTGTGAATTTGAGGATCAAGAAGGTAGGGGTGGAGTCTAGCCTGTCAATCTGGAGACAGCCAGTAAGACTTCTGTGTGGGCATGGCTTTCTCCTCTGAAAATTCTGGGAAACCTGCTATTTCTTTCTTGGAAGCAGGAAACACTCCCTCATTCCATGGGAAACATTACAGTTCACAAGGCATCATGTTGATAGACCCTGAGCCCTGGAAACTGGAGGAGCCATTGAGGAGGTTTGCAAATGCTGAGATGCTTCTACCACCCCTAGATCCACAAGACTTTTCACCCACTGGCCTGTGAGTGTCCTGGTGCTGTTGCATGTGCTTTGTGACTCTGAAGAGGACTTTTTAGATTGGTATCAGGCATATGAGCTAATATCGGACTTATTACCTTGGACTGAACTGGGCTGGGATATTTTCTTAATGTATAGTTGCTCTGGTATATAAATCTCTTTCTTATACACATATGCATGCTTGTGAATTTGTCTCCCTAGTCTACCTGAACTAACACAATCACTCTTTTAATTTTTTCACATATCTCTTGTCAGAGAATCATATTTACAATTACAAATATCTCCACCTATTTCCAATATTCTTTTTCTTTACTTGGTTAATTTTTCTTAACCCAATTATTTCTATAGAGTTTATTGATTTTGCTTTGAATTATCTGTCATATGCTGGAATACTTCATGTTGTTGGAAAATTTTGGGAGGGGCATCACTGCCCTCTTGTGGGAGTGGGAGGCTCAACCTTGCTCCTGGAGAGCTGCTGCTGGACTTGAACTGCCATGTCAGTGAGCCGCAGTCCTGCACTCAACCACTGTGCTACCGGGGTTCAGCCCTTAGAAATATTATTTTTTGTATGTTTAATTGAATGTAATTCACCAGTGCCAAGTAAAGTACCTGGCACAGAGAATGTACCCAATAAATATTAATTTAGTTTTTAAATTATAAATCAATTAATATGAAATAAAGAACTTATTAAGAGACAAATGTAGATGGATTTATTTTAAACTTGGTGACACATGATTCTGAGTAGATCTAAGTCTTCAAGAGTGACAGAAATTAGAATTGTCATATTCTCTGGGCTTTGTCTTATCAGTCTAACTCAGTATTATATACTAAGTCCTTTCTTATATAAATCTCCTTATTTGTTAAATAATGAAAATGCGTGAACATTTGCAATCATTTGATTTTGACTTTGAATATTCAAACTTTTCCTCTGATGACATTTCAGAAGTGTCCTCCAGACATTGTTTGACAGAGATTGACAGCCAAGAGTTGAATGATTTTTCAGAGCATGCCATAAATGGCCAAGATATAGAAAATAGCGCAGAAGTATTTTTATAATAATCTCTGAAATAAGAAAAGTAGTGATAGCGATGACTTTATTTTTTTCTTCTGATTATATATCACAGTCCATATCAGGTTTATTGGCTTAAATCATTACAGACTGTAAATAATATAACTTTTGGAGAGTTAATATAGATTTAGTATTTTCCCCTTACACATTAAAAACACACAAATCAACACACTATTAGTGTTGACTCAGTTCTGAATTTCATCAAAGGTTTTAAAGGTAAATTGCCAACAAAAAGCATTTACTGTCTATGAATATCTTGATATCATAAAGCCAATTATATTTTTGAAATATTTTAATTTGTGTGCTGGTTTGAATTTTCAAATTTTAGTACTATCTCTGATATTATAAAAACTGTGATCCAGAACATCAAAAATATAATTCACTAGAAGCCATTTTGGGTGAAACATCACTTTGTTTTTCAAAATAAGTCAACTAAAAAGTAAAATTTCAAAGAGTTTTTTTTAAAAGCACATTAATTATGATTAGTAAATGTTCAAAGTGGGTACTTTTATGCAATAAATTTTTATTTATGAAAAAATAAGAGTATTTTGATGATGAATAGAAAGGAATAAGTGTTTGATCCACAGTTCATATTCCATGTGATCTTCATTAAGATATAAATGCTTTCACATTTTAAATTTTAGATCCAAAATTCCTCCAAAAGAGAAAAAATAATGAAAGGAAGAATGATTGCATGTTTGGTTCATTTACTATTAATTTTCATCATTTACTAAAAAAAAATTATCAGGACTGAAACTATCCACAAATACCTTTTTTAGTTTCACAGCTATGATTTAACTATGTATTCAGCTAAGATATTAATATTTAGCATCTTCAATTAGCCTACTTTCTTGATATTACAAACTTTAGACCTATTTTGAAGAGAAAACTAAACCTGAAAAATAGCATAATAATTAGTAAAATAAAAGGCTCCCAATAAGAGAAAGAACCACAGCCACAAGATACAATGGGTTTAAATATAACAATAATTAGCAGACCAGCAGAGCCCCAGAGAGCACACAGTTTTGTTGCCAGAATTATTATGAGAACTGACTCAACAGCACCTACCCAAAAAAGGGACTTTTATTTGAAAGATAATAATATAATTTCAGGGGAGAAATAATTTACTGAATTCATAACAAGTAAACAATCCATATGTTCAATATTTAATAGCCTACATATAGGTAGAAAATATAAACTGTGAGTGGAAAGGGGCATATAGCAAAGATAGATTAAAGTCATATTTTTGGGGATACACACCGGTAGGCTGAAAAACAGAAGAGAAACCAAGTACTCACCAATTTACAATGTAAACCATTGTTGCAGAGTCATAGAAATCTCTATTAAAGAAAATAATCAACTACTGGAGGTCTTGTTTTTGACATATGCTCCAAGTTTATTCATTTCCGAAGGTGGTATTCCATTCCTTTTTACCTTCCCAGAAGAATTCTCTCCTCTTGATTTACACTGTGTCACTTTTAATTACACTGTTAGTCACTTTTAATTACACTTTTAATCCTGAGGGCCTCAGATTATTTTCCTTTTCATCATTCGTTGAGTTTCCAGAACAAAAATAATTCTGTAGATGCAAAATCTGGGATACAGGATAAATGGGTGACATGTGGTCAGGTAATATAGCTTTTTAATCACAGTTCCTTAATTTGTGTATTTTAATTCCAAACTGTATGCCTCTGGCTATAATTTCATTTTAGAAGGGGTTTTCTGCTTCGTAAATGGAGACACATTTAAGATGGAATGAAGTTTCTCACTTTGTCCAGTGTGTGAACAAAATCACACCCCTTATTTCTTTGGTTGCCTAGTAAGGGGAGACCCCTCCCTAGACGAGCACATAATGAAGTAGAGGGCCCGCAGGCAGGAGGAAGGAATTTTTAGGTGAGATGGATGACACAGTTCCTGCAACAATGGGTTCATGCATAAGAGCAAATATAAGGATGAATTGGGATCGAGCAGAGTTTTGTTCTGTTTCTAAATGGACTCACTGGATGGAACCTTACAACAATAGTTTGTTAAATTAAAAAGTCAGACCACAAATCTATCCATCTGTGACTAAGTGCCATCTTAGACGTGGAGAATTCCAAGACTCATCAGAAGGGCATGTGTGAGATGTGTGTGGTGAAGGCTGAATCAAGGAATTGTGGCATGGAGACTCAGACGTAACACTGAGACTATGGGGGAGAGTCCCTGCATTGAACCCAAACTATGAGAACGTGAGACAACACAACAGTTGGGTTTGCATCATACTTCATTGTGTCTACAACCAAGAGACCTCAGACAAGACTGAGAGGCTGAGGTCAGAGAGAGAGATGACTGCTGTCTGAGGAGATGCGTTATGTGGACTAGTCACTGTATTCTTACTGCTTACTGATTCTAAATTATATTAACTTGCTAACTCCCCCCAAGTACTCTCCAATTATGAGTATTGTCTCTCAGTTCCGTATGGCCCTTGCAGTGAATGATCAATCCCAGTTTAAAAGTACAGTGCCACACAGGAATGCGTGGGGTCAGAACAAAATGATAAAGGCTAGAAGGTGAAGGTATGTAGGATCCCTGCCTCATGGCATTGGTGATGCCAAAGGAAGTCAGGTATAACCTCCTATGCCTTTTACTGCAATCAGAAACTTTTTCTTAACAAAACTCTTGTAGGACAATATTAAAAGTTCAACCCTGTTTTAGCAAGCATTGTCCTGCTAGAAAAAATTCCTTGTAACAATCAATACAGTTTCCAACTTTCTCAAAACTTATTCACAATAAGATTCCACCAATCTATTACAAGTATCTACATATAGCCTTCTCCCTGGGGGTTGGAGAATAGGAATATGGGTGAAAGGAGATGTCTGAAAGTGTAAGATATGATAAAATAATAATAAAAATTTACAAATTATCAAGGACTCATGAAGAAGGGGGAAACAGGGAGGGAAGGAGAAATGAAATGTTGATATGAAGGGTTAAAGTAGAAAGCAAATGTTTGGAGAATGATGATGGCAACTTATATACAAATGTGCTTGGCACAATGGATATATGTATGGATTGTGATAAGAGCTGTAAGAGTGCTCAATAAAATGTAGGCACCCCAACATATTTCCCCAGAAGCCAATATTTTGATTGGATGTTTGTGTTGTAAAGACACCTAAACCAGATGAAGAGAAGTGTATTGCTGGAAGAACATATATGCAACCATAATCTGATCACAGAGGCAGGTTTAAATATATTTTATTTGGAATAAAACTTTTGTGGAACTAGAATCCTGATAGCAATACATTTTGTTTACCTGGATATGTACTACCTACATTATTGCAGCAATATCCTGTTTTAAAAAAAAAGCATAATAACAACTTAAATAAATGGGTTTAGATAAAAAGAATGCTGTTTTCAAAATAAATAAATAAATAAATAAATAAAAATAAAAAAATATTTTTACTATTGTTCCAGTTCAGTTATGGATATATTTATTCCATGCAAATTGTACTCAATCATGCATGCCATGGAGATCAGCAGATACTGGCAAAGATTCTTGGTAACATATTCATCTTAGTCTACTGGAATGTCTGTGGATATATATCACTATAGTCAAAACAGTGTATAAAGCTGTAGGTTTAAGCATAGCAATTGTGAGGCTGACCCAGAAAAAATCAGTGTCTTGGGAGTTCTCTATAAGATTTCATGCCATATTTCCAATCACAAATACAAGTAAAGGTTTAAGTTATGGCCATGCCCTCTGCCATAATATAATTTCTGACCTATAGCAGCTTCATATGGCAGCATATCATTAATTGTTCTTTTGAATTTCTGAGAGTTTAAATCCTTATGGTAGTAGAAAACCTTTTCTTAATCACTGGGAGAAGTTAGTGATTTGGAATTGCTGATCCCCCATACCAAGAGGGCTCCCTTGAGTTTTAAAGATGCTGAAAATAAAAGTTATAAAAAAATTAAAAATAAAAATGCTATAAAGATACTGATAAAAAATACATTTCTGTTAAATTGGAACTCACTTGCTGATGATTAAGGACTACAATCTTTAGTATCGATTGCAACACCATGTAAAGAAGGGCAAAATCTTCACAAATGAATCAAAATGGAGCATCAATATAAATGGAGAAGAGAGCACAGAGAGCAAAGATGGAGCCCAGGTCAGCAGCCCATACTGGACGCTCCATGGCCAACATTAAGCGAATGTCCAAGAGTACAAATGGGAGCATTCTGGTAAGTGAAAAGATCTTCATAAGAACCCAGAGAGCTTCTATACCAAGGTGATCCGCCCCCACATCCGCCTTGCTCCAGTGCTCCAGAATTTGGCTACCTGAACCTGAGATTTTCTGGCCAATGTCAACCTTGGTGCTTCTGCACGCCACCGTGGTCACCACCCACCAATTGCCTCCAACCCCACTCCCCAGCCTGGTCATCATGCCCTTCTGAGTACCCCCAACTGTGGATCAACCACATGTAGCAGCTCTCCACGAGTAGCACACCGCTAGGGGAGCCACTCCCTTCTCCCATGGGTCTCTTCTTTCCACAAAGTGGTGATCTTGCCTCCAAGCTCTGGACCCTCCCTCCATTCACCAAGAGCCAATGGGGCTGATCTGCAGTCCACCTGTAGAAAGTTTGTTCACTTTTGGCTTTTGGGGGTGGAGGGCTATACCTGAGATCCCTCCACCTTTGTGGCAGCTGTGTCTGTGGTGTCTGCAGGGAACTGGACCCACCACTTCTCCCGCAACATGGGGTAGCACTTTCAAGTCCCTTCCGGTCCACTGCCGAGGAGAAGTGGAGAATAAATCCTTGGTTAGGAAAGCATCCCTCTTCTACATCTAATTAAGCTCCAGATCATTGAGTGTCCTCGGACTTGGATCTCCCTGACTCATGCTGGCCACACTATCTCACACCACAATGCAGTCACCCCCCCATCGATTGCCCCCCCCCAGCCCCTTTCTGCCACCTACCAGAGCAGAATCTATCCTTTCTGTCCCACACAAGTGTGTAGCTCCCCACCCATAGCAGTGACAGAAGCTCCCACTGGTGCTTGACACCTCCACCCTGCAGAGCAGTGTTCTCAACCTATGGGTCATGACTTCTTTGGGGCTGGAACAACACTTTCACAACATCACCCAATTCATAACAGTAGCAAAATTACAGTAATAAAGTGGCAACAAAATTACTTTTATGATTGGGAGGTCACCACCACATGAGGAACTGTATTAAAGAGGTTTGAGAACCACTTCTGTGGAGGTTTTGCACTGGCACTCAAATTAGTGGCACTGGGTTTGTTTCTGCCTTTGCTCAGCACGAGCTCCCATGACAACAAGGCCTTGCCCAGTGTTGTCTTCTATTAGGTGCCTTAAAAAAAAAGCTGGAAATTGAGGCCTGACAACCCAGACTAACTCAACCCAGGGTCATACAGATAGTCACCAGCCTCACTCCAGTCTCTGAGGCCTTCTTACCACTGTTGGCCAGTGAGTGACTGTGGAATCCTGCTTACACAGTGGTCCAACCTGCCACCATAGTGGGCAACAGGTAGTCCTAGAAAACATCCTTACCAGCCACACAGAGAAAGAGCTCAAGGACACTTTGTTTCCCAGAAACATGGCACCCACCACTAAAACAATGTCATGTAAACAGCAGCATACCACAACACTCTCAACAACAACAAACAAAAAATGAAAGACAAAACAATGTAGCAGAGCTAATGACATTGCTAGAAGAATCGGATGTGGTTTGCCACAGAAAAGAAAATTTCAGATTGCTGCTTGGAGTAATAGAAGAGATGAGGGAAGCAATACAGAATAAGAACAAAATGATAGAGTTGATGGAGTCCGCAACAGATAAGATGAAGTTCATGTACCAAAGGGAAATATAGGAGTTAATGTATAAAGTAACAGAAGCCATAAACAAGATCATGGATCACGTGGAAAGACTAGAGTAGACAGAGAATCATACCAATGATTTCAAAGACAATCAGGCAGACTTTAGCAAACAAGAAAAAATAGACATACAGAATAATAAAAGAGGTGGAGGAAAACCTGAAATCAAAGACAGATGATATGAAGCAGGGCAATATTTGACAAATTGGTCTACCAGAACAACACACAATGAAGAAGTCAGAAACTAAATGAGCAAGGGTATTCCTAGAAGCAAATCTCCCCACTTTAATGAACGCGAATCAGACACTCAGGATGCAGAGAGGCACCAATTAAACTAAATCCCAGGAAGAACTCACCAAGGCATATAATAGTTAAATTACCCAACATTGAAAAAAAAAAGAGTAAATCTTAAGAACAGCAAGGGAAAGCTGCACAGTCACATACCAGGTGGCTCAGGTTAAAAAAAATCAAATCTATCAGTAGGAAACTTGAAGTGAAGGACAGAGTGAAATAGCATATTCCAAAAGCTGAAGGAAAAAAAAACACATTTGTCCAAGAATCTTCTACACTGATAAATTATCTATTAAGATAAAAGGAGAGATAATGATCTTCTAGGACAAGGAAAAACTAAAAGTAAACACCATAATACCCTGTGGAAGATTCTTACCAACTCACTATGGTAAGAAAACCTACATCCACCGAGCACAAATAGGAGACTCTCATATAGCCCAACTCCATCTAGAAGCCAATGTGCCAATAAACATCACCAAGATAACATGGCCTCAGCAGGAAAAGAGGCCAAAAATGAAGCCCTCACACAAACACAGAGCCCTGATGTAAAGGGAGATAGGAACATAAACACAACAAAAGGCATGAGATGACAGCAATGAATCTGCATATTGTTGAGAATGAGGGTGGTCAAGCACAGATCCAAAAGTCATCTGAAAAAATTAAACATTGCCTCACAGAGTGGTCATAGAGAAGGGATGAGTCCACCATGGTACCGTAAAGCAGTGAAATACAATATTCCTCTTGTTTCTTGAAGATTTCGGATCCCACACTATCATCCCAGTGCCATTTCTCACTTTGGACTAGACCAGAGCATGTACCCAGGTAAAGACATAACAGAAGAGTTCATGACACATAGAATCCAGGAACAGGAATGGGAATAGTGATACCACAAGGGTAGGGAGAATGGGGGGGGTGGGGAAGAAGGGGAGAAAAGGGGCACTGATCATATTGATAGACACAGCCCTTCAGGGGGAAGAGCAGCAGAAGCCATGAGGGGAGGGAGACATAAAAAGAGCTATAAAAAGAGCAATTTAGAACCTATCAAGTGATCACAAGGGTCTGGGGAGAAAGAAGGGAAAAAAGGGGAACTGATACCAAGGACTTAATAGGCAGTAAATGTCTAGAAAATAACATATGTACAAATATTCCAGATATAATTGATGTATAGGTTATAATAAGAGTTGTAAGAACCTGCAGAAATTATCTTTCAATTAAAATGATTTAACAATAAGAAGCAAAAGCATCAACATCCAATAAATAAATAAATATAGAAGAGTGACAAGGTCAAGGATTTTGTCTTGCTTGGATCTACACTTATAAATATGAGTTATTTCAAAGGAATGAAATCCTCAACACTTTGACTAAATTCTATCAGATAGTAAATGTATTGAAATATGAGAATAAGTCAAAGTATTGCTATTAAATCATAGAAACCTATATTAAGCAAAGATATATAAATGTGAATTGAAATTGGAATGAACTTCTCAATGAACTTCATGAGAATGGCTTTGTTTTAGTAATAACGAAACAAATAAATCTAGGGTTTCTATAAAAAATGTGAATAAATTTCTTGGTCTTCAACATATCCCACATTCATGTATATATATTTTGATGATAATGTTTCTACTTGTCTAAGCCTTACACCAAGATTTCAGCATGCTTGAAGTTGCACAAGGTCGCCTCAGCCCATTCGGCATACTTTGCATTATTATCTGCCTTTTCAAGGGGACAAAAGAAATCTGAAAGGGGTAGATCATGGCTATAGGATGTATGGGATGAGATTACCCAACACAAAATTCTCACAGAACAGCCCTGGATGCTCCTGAAGAATGTAAAGATGAATTGTGATGGGAATATAATAATAGTAATAATATTCTTGTTGCAACACCCCTTGTCTTTTTTTAATCATCAATGATGTTTTTAATTTCATTATGGCCCCTTCATAATAATCCTATATTATCATCCTGCATTATTTTTCAGAAAAATTCTGCCAAGATCATCCCTTGAAATACCAGAACCTTCTTAGCTTCCTCTTCTATCTTTACTTTAACTGGCCATGCAAATCCCATTGGTGACCCTGTTTTAATTGAAACTCTATTTTAAGATTTCCTAAGGAGACCAAAGGAAGTGAATTACTGAGAATTTTTTTTTTTGCAGCTATACTTTGTTCTCAGACAAGTGCACACATGCTTTCTCTGGAGTTAACTCTTGAATGCATTAATTGGAGTCCTAGCAAAAATGCTGTGTGATTTATCCTCACATTTTCTGTATAATCAACTGCAAATATTCCTAAAGGAATATTTCATTTCTTTAGCATTCTATATTGCTGAGTATGCTTTAGAACATATTTCAAGAGAGCTCTATTATTCACATGTGTTCATTTGTAGGATAGAATTATAATTTAATTTTTGCCGAAGAATGATAATGATCTAGTTTTTCTATAATGACAGACCTTAATTGAACTAAACTTAAATTTAAATTGGAAAGAGATTTAAAAAATATCATCACATGAAGAATTCATTCAATTTAGACTAGTGTCTCCTTTGTTGTTTTTCTCATTTACTTTGAGGACATGCAAATCCTTCAGGAAAATTTGAAGCTGTAATAATAATAGCTAATTTTTAATCTCATTGGCATTAGTAAATATGAGAGAAATTTGATAGAGAGAAATTTGATTCTATAGTTTTAATACACGTTTAAACAATAATATCAATATCATTTATTAAAATTTAATTTCTGTCATTATAATGATCTGTTTATAGCGCTAGTGGATTGTTTAAGCAGTCATGTAGAAAGCATTTATGTGAAAATATTAAATTTACTATGAATCATTGATCTATTTTCAATAAATGCAATCTAGTAGCATTTTATGCTTTGAAAAATTTGAAATGCAACTCATTGAAACAAAACATGTTATATATGTCAATATATATTCTATTTATCTGTCAAACAAAATCATTGTACCACAGTAGAACAAAATAGTTTATATCTTTATATTAGACATGAATATAGAAATGTATGCACATATGACAAACACTCACAAACCATAACCATTGACTTTTCCTCAATAATGGAGCACTAAATGGTTGAGATTAATTTTGCATGATGTAGTTTCTAAATGTAGGATAAGCATAAAATAAATATATATTAAATATCATCAGTTACTAAAAATTGTGTATGTGTGTATGTGAGTATACATGGAGTTTCCAAAGGATCATTCAAAAAGTAGAATTAGGTTATATATGTATGTGTTATTTTATATATCTCTATTTGAATAGGGGAGAAAGAGATGTTTGCTGCTCTTGTAAAGATGTAACCTCATCAACCCACAGGCAACATAGTGTCTCTAGGAGCAATGGTTGATATCATGGCAGAAATATTTGAGTACAAGCACACTGAGAGTCAGAAACCATTTCTACAAAGTCATAAAAATCTTCTTTAAACAAAAATATCAAAATGCAAAGCACTTTTAGCTCACTATATTGTACTCTGTGTCTATACATTTTAAGGTAATGTTTCCATTTAGCTAACCTTTCTTCTCCAGAAAAGAGTAACCGTCTCAGAAACACGGAAGTATAACTCGAAAATACCCTATAAAGCTGCTGTGCTGACATCATGACTTTAAATTTGGCTTCTTTACCATTTCCTGAAGAATTCTTGCTTCTTCAATTTACAAGAAAATAAGTTTGGGTATTCATAAAGGATCCAAGTAAACTCAATTTTCCTTGGGTCTAAGGAATGAAAAGAAGTCTGAAGGAGTAAGATTCAGCCTATAGAGTGAATGAGGCAAGGTTTATCAATGGGATTCTCATAACCTCAACCATGGAATGCACTCAGCTCCAGCTTCATAGGTCAACAAAACCCATGCTCCAAATAAGTGCCCTGAGACTATTCAAACAATCCAACTTCCTGCTCTTGACTTGTTCTGTGGCTTGCAAAGTTCCCTGTATTTTTTTGTACTTCGCATTTTGTTTAAGGTCTATAATTTTACATAATTCTTAACTCTTTTAAAAATATATGTCATTAAAAACATATATTATTAAATAATTTTACCAAGGGTTTCTACAACTCTTATCATAATCCAGATATACATCCAATGTGTCAAGAATTTTTGTACACTTTTCCCTCATTATTCTCAAAACACTTGCTTTCTATTTGAGCCCATGGTATCTGCTTCTTATCCCCCCCATCTCCACTCTCTCCTCCCCCAAGAACCATTTATAATTTATAAGTATTTTGTTATATCTTATACCATCTGATGTCTCCCTTCACCTTTCAGCCACTTTCCTGCTGTCTGTCCCCCAAAAAGAGGTTATATGTAGGTCCATGTAATCTGTTCCCCTTTTCTCCGTCACCTTACCCCCACCTTCCAACTATTGCCCTTCTCACCATTTGCCCTGAGGGATTCTTCTGTTCTGAATTTCCTGCGCTTCCAGTTCCTCTCTTTGCCAGTGTACAGCCTCTAGTTCAGCAAGATTTTATGGTAGAATTGGGATTACGATGGTGCCGGGGTAGGGGGTAGGGGAAGAAGCATTTAAAAACTAGAGGAAAGGTGTAATGTTTCATCATTTCTACACTGCACCCTCATTGGCTTGTCTCCTCTCTGACCTTTCTGAAAGGGGATGTCCAGTTGCCTACTGATGGACTTTTGGTCTCCACTCTACATTTTCCCACATGCAAGATGCTATGATTTTTTGTTCTTTGTTGCCTGGTCCCTGACCGCTTGGACACCTCATGATCACATTGACTGCTCTGCTTCTTCCATGTGGGCTTTGAAGTTTCTTAGCTAGATGTTCGCTTGCTTATCTTCAAGTCTTTAAGACCTCAGACTCTATATCTTTTGATAGCTGAGCACCATCTGGAATGAATAGGCAGGACATAAAAATGTTGTAAAAGAGAACAATGAGAGGGTAGTTCAGTGGGGGGTGGGAGCATGGGAGAAGGGGAGACAGAGGAAAAGAAGTGAGTGCTAACAAACCCAGGGCAAGGAAACAAGTGATCCAAAATCAGTGGCAAGGAGGGTATGACAGACCTGGCAGGCTTGGATCAAGGACGATGCAGCCAACAGTAATTCCTAAAACAGAAATGAAGGCTAAACATGATAGTGGGGCAAAAGAGAAGTAAAAAGAAATAAAGGAAAAAAGCTAGGAGTCAAAGGGCTTTTATGGAGTTCTAAATACAGGCTTATACACATGTAAATATATTATATAAGATGAAAGGAAAATAGACCTATGTGCATAGATTTATAGGCTTAGTACTAAGGAAACAGATGGACTGTTGGTCCCTACTCAAATACTTTCTCAACACATAAATACTTGTGATAATTTGGCAGTCTGAGATGTTCACTTTCCCTACAAAATTGCTGAAGAAAAAAATAGATGTATAAGCAAATGTGGTGAAGAAAGCTGATTATGCCTAGCTATCAAAATATAAAGCATTTGAGCTCTTAAAAGCTTCAAGATAAACAGGTGGCAAACTAGCTGAGAAACAACAAAGCTCCCATGGAAAAAGCACACCAGCCTGTCACCACACAATCGCTGTAGAAAAAGTAGGTGCATACACAAAAGTGGTGAAGAAAGCTGATGTTGCCTGGCTATTAATAATTCACTGTATTTTATCATGCTTTGGTTGCTAGTGTTACTGTAACTGATCCACTGCCACTCCTTGGTTGTGAAACCTGTGTCTGGGATCAAGGAAGTTAAATATACAGGACTAGTTGAGTCCCAAGGCTGTACCCCACTCCTGTCCCTTCTCTCTTGCTAGCATTGTGACCCTCCTTCCTTCTTTTGAGATGGTTGATTTTGTACCCAATAGGATGAAAATCATTACTAACAATTACTCATAGCTGATTCAAATAATCCAGTCAGAATCCTAATGTTTTTGACATGGACACGTCCAGAAAATAGGGGCGTTTGTGATGGTTAGCAAAGAGAAGTCACATTCAACAAGACACTGGATTGTTTTTGGGTGCCATCAAATTGGTTCTGACCCGCAGCAACCGTCTGCACAACCGAAGCAAACGATGCCCTTTCCTGCACCATCCTCACAATTGTTTTTGTGCTTGCAAACATCATTTTAGCAGTAGTGCTGATCCAGCCTTAAAGTCTTTTCTCTTTTTTCCTGCCCTATTTTCAGAGCATGATGCAAACGACTGCAACATGTAAAATATGGAAACAAATTCTTTCCATCCTTATTTATAGGGAGCACTATGGTCATACACCTTCTAAGACAGATGTATTTGAGCAATCCATGGTGCTTTCAATATTGTCCAGTTTCATTATTCAAATGTGTCTATTTTTGTTTGCTCTTCCTTATTCAAAATCCAACTTTCAAATGCATACGAGATCATTGAAAATACTTCAATGGCTTGAGTCTGGTACAAGTCCTAAGTTGCTAGTCCTTACACTAATGACTTTACACTAATGACTTTTCTTTTCATTACTTTAAAGTTGTCTCATGCAGAAAATTTACCTTTCACAACTCATGTTCCGATCTCTTGGCTGCTGTTTTCATGAGCATTAATTATGGATCTGAGCAAAAAATATCTTATAGCTATACACTTTTTGCCCTTCATTATAATGTTACCTATTGGTTAGATTGTGAGCCCAATGGTCGAGTTGTAAGGATTTAGATCTTTACATTGACTTGATATTCATACTTACGGTTGCAATACTTGAGTTTCACAAGCAAGTGTTTCAATCCCTTCTAATTTTCATCAAGCAGCTTGTGTCATCTGCATATCTCAGATTATTAATAAATAGTTTTCCAATCCTGATGTCAAATTCTTCTACATATGTCGGCTTTTATAATTACTTGTTCAGCATAGAGATTGAAAAATATAGTTCACACCCTTTCTGATTTAAATCATTCAGTAGCCCCTTGTCTGTTTCTGAGCAACTGCTTCTTGATCCATATTCAATTTCCTAATGTTCACAATGAAATAACCTTCTCACAGTTATACATAGCTTGATATGATCCACATGGTAGACTGCCTTTAATTACAACAATAAAAATATAGCTATTAGCAACAATAGAACTTTAGAACATTTTCACATCTGACAAAGGATAATGAAATACTTGAAAATTTTAACTTAGATATTTTAAGAAAGTTATGATTTTAAGATGAAGACTCATAGGAATAGTATACTCTGAGCAAACCATTAAAATCCTTCCCATCTGTTTTATATGAAGTCTTTCATTTCTGAATTAAAACATCAATACTTTCATACTCAAATAGGAAGGTTTCAAATTACATACATATAATCATGTCTATCATACGATAGTTCTTTCAAACCTATAATCATTAATTCTATATAATTTGGAGAACACTAGGAAGTCATTATGGTAAGAACATTTGATTCTTGGTTCTATTATTCTAAGCATAATGTGTGAAGAGACTTTCATGAATTAGATATATATTAGTTACATCGAATGTATGCAACCATTAGAAAACATTTTGGATGTAAAAGTAACCCAGTTAGTAACCCATTTTCTCCCTGAAATGACACCTATTAATAAAAGTTATATTAATTAATGTGATAACTTTTAAATATCATTTGAAATATTTTCCATGATACATTCTTGAATCAACATTATAAACTTGTCTTAGTATGTATAACAACAATATTGCTTTTTAAGCTGATTAGCCTACAGTTGTCCGATGTGGTTTTATATTGATATTTCAGTCAAAGTGCTTTGTCATAAATAAAATATTACTAGTTTTTATTCTAAAACACTTTTTTGGTGGACATTACTCCCCTGGTAGGACTAGGAAGCCCAACCTTGCTTCTGGAGAACTGTTGCAGGAGTTGAACCACCAACCCTATAGGCCAATGTCCCGCACAACCACTACACCACTGGGGCTCAGCCCTTCTAAAACACTTTAATGCTTTGTTTGGGTACATGTACATTTAAAATGGCGTTGCTTATGTTTAATTTTTTTTTCTCTTCTTTTTTGAAGCAGAATTGAAAGAGAACTCAGCATGATCCAAAATTAACTTCCATTAGATTACTAGATCTGATGTTACAGAGTGAGTCTGTCAGATTTTTTTTAAGTTTTCAATTTCTATAAGGCTGGCACACATTTTAATAAGTAATACCACTTAACTTATAATCATTGGAAAGTTCTCAAAAAGTCCTAGTTCTTCTTACGCATTATAAGTCTGATTAGCTTGTCACAATCTATAGACTCATTCATATACTCCACCTGATTTGATTGCAGCCATACAGTAAATCCATCATTTAGGGAATGGATTACATTAGTCTCATGTATGGAAACAAAAGGATGAAAACAAAAAAAAACTTCCTTTAAAACTAATGCTTTTAAAAATATAAAAGATTAAAAAACTTTATACTTGTTTTCCCAAACTAAACTTCAAATCATAAAGAATAGAATTGTACTCCATTGATTATTCATAGACAAAAAAGAGTAAAACCACATCCTGGCTAAGTGAAGAATCAATATTCAGATCCAAGTCTTGGTTATTCTAATCCCTGGACTTCTCACTCAGCTTCCTCCTCCCTCTGGGGACCAGTGGCCCTCAGAGTCCTCTCCCTGGATTCTAGTGTAGCAACTTCACATCCCATCCAAAGCAATAGCTGACTTGACCACCGAATCCCCCAGCACTATCCTCCAGGCCAACACTCCTGCTTTCACTACCGTCTGTCATCCAGCATGGCCTGTCAACAAACAAACAAAAACAGACAAACAAACAAAAACAATTTGTTTTGGAAGAAGTAAAGCTAGAGTATTCCTTAGACCCTGAATGACAAAATTTCATTTAGGGACTTGGACATATTTTCAGGAGAGACCAATCACTGGTGAAAGAGATCATTTGGGGTAATGTATGGAGGCAGTGAAAACTAGGAAGGACCCAAGGAGATGCAATGACATACTGGTTCCATCAATGTGCTCATAATAAAAATAATTGTGAAGATGGCACAGGACTGGACAGAGTTTCCTTCTGTTGCACACAGGATTTTTATGAGCTAGAATCAACTGGATGCCACCTAACACCAACCACACCTGTCCAGAGCACTAGAGCAATAGCCTGCCCTCTGTGAATGTTTGTGTTCTCCCTCCCCATCCCACCTTCAGGCATCCTGAGAGAGGAAAGTGTCCCCCAAGGTGCCTAGCTTAACTACACTTCCCAATTCCCTCTCAGACTCCACCATCTCCTGAACAACAAGGGTCATGACCCTCCAATGGGGTCTGAGGAAATCTATTTTTTCAGAACATCAAGATTGACTTAGCCTATTAGCCCTAGCAGCCCCATTCAGTTCCCTGACCTCTTGTTATTGCTAGCTAGATGCCTATCTAAAACCATTGCCATCAGACAAGTGCCCAAGTGGATGGAGTCACCACCCAGGAGGGTGGAGCCTCTGCCTCTAGACACTGGTTCTAACTGATCATCTGCCCTCTGTTTTTATTGCTCCTCTTTGAATTCTCCCAGAGCACAGTTTAGACCTCCAGTTCTCTTTATCTTACACACATAAAATCAAAATTGTGCACTATTTTTATATTTACTTACAAATCTGTTCTATTCTTCCTTTCATTGTTTTGTAATAAAAAACAACTTTTGTTATAGCTTGAAAATGATTAAATATGCAATGCCATCATTTTCCAGCCAGCACTTCATTTAGACCACCCAAGCCATTCAACATAATACCCCACCTTCTGGGATTACCCATGCCTCATTGCCCTCAACTCCAAAACACACACAGGAGAAAGTCCCAATTAATGGGACCCTTGACCCTTGACCCTTCTCAAAGATTGAATGGCACTATTATTAGATAGAATGCATTGTATAGGACTGACTGCAGCTATGGTCAGGTCAAATATGATATTTGGCCTCCCATTCAATTCAGTTTTAATACTTTATATTTGTTTTATAGTGAAATGTTCCTCAGTTTCATTCTGTCATTGTTGGAACACTCATGTTCTGTTTTGATTTTGTATGTTTTTCTCTAGATGAAACTCAGAATAGGTAACTGTACAAATAGAACACATGAGGTAATATTTTTAAGGGGATATAGCAGGGGAAGTGGGTGAGCAATAATGAGCTAACCAAGAGTACATGGACAAAGGGGTATACCGGAAATGCTTGCACAACTTTTATGGATATGACTGGACTATTGAAATATATAATAGTGAATTTTATATTGGTGAGAATGTCAAAAATATATAGACTAACCACTAAAAATCAATACTCTAGGCATTAATGTACTGGTATTGGCCATCAGACAAACATATGATTTCTTATGCTAAGAATGACAAATAAAAAGGCCATTTTGAGATCTTTCTTGAAATGCAATGCTATCTGAGATAGAATAATGTCAATTCCCATACAAAGTAATACATTGTTTAAAACTCTTTTGATTTATGTACCAAGCAAAGAAAGCAAATGATGAGGAGGCTAAAATGTTTTACTAACATATTCAGTCTTAAATTTAACATGCAGTCTAGATGCAACAATAATTCCTGGCTATTGGAGAGTAAGAAAGAGTTATCTAGAGAAAAAATAAGCCACAGCACTAATAAGTTTATATATATTTACATTGATAGAAAGATATCCATAAGAAATAAACAGTGAATTAATCTATAAAGCTGCATGAATGGCTAGGTGCAACTCACTTGTATACATGTGAGCTAATACAAGTCTACAAGACAGTTAATGCAGGCAGTCCTTAATGCCTTGAGGGCCACCAGGTAATCTGCTGTAGAGCAATTCAAGCTACCCAGGCACTGGCAGCAAATGGTAAGGCAGGTCATTAACAGTCAGCCAGATGACAAGATCCCACAGTCCCAAGGTTAAGAGATGCATATTTCAGTAGTGTGGCAAGGGCTTGTAGGAACGTCAACTTACAGTGACACATTCCAAGGATTAGGTGCCCATGGGTAGTATCACTTTGAAAGGTAGTCACAGAACATGCAAGACAACTGGCTGCACAAAGTTCCAAGAACTAGAGAGAGAAAGGTAAGTTTCACCTTATATCTCCATCCTTCAATTAATCTCACATTCATTGGTCGTGTTGTCTAAACAAACCCACCTGTCTTCATTGGCCATGTTGGCACAACAAACAGAACTATCACAGAATGCAAAAGTTGGAAACAGAAGAAGTTATAGTATATGGGAAATGCATCCTTGGTGATAAAAACTAGTCTGGCGAACTCTTCGTAGCAAAATCTTTTTCACAAACAGAAAACACAATTATACAATGTACTTCACATGGAATCCACATAAATTAAATGAACTACAGCTGTGGGAAGGAATGACCCAAATGCTTAATATCAGAGGCAGATGAAATCAGAGGCCAACTGTGGAAAGAATATGAATTTGTCAGAGGTAAGTTCAGTTAC
>PVJH01023229.1:0-21274 GCA_004026705.1 Nesogale talazaci | reverse complement strand
ATTGGACTGTCTATCATTGCAAAGCCACACGAAAGGGGTGATAAATTCCACTGTAGCATAGCACTGATAAAACATATAGCTATGCTCATTTTTTAGTAATACTCCCCTGACTATTATGAATTTTATTTGTTTTACCTCATTCATCATGTTGGACTTGTGTATGTTCATTTGTGTCACTAGTATCATTCAGTATATGAAAGCCCAGATATATAATCCTTCATAAACAGTAACAGGATTAATGGTTCCCTGAGGGTCCATGAAGGGCGGGGTGGTGGTGAAGAAGGAAGGAAGGGGGAGCTGGTAGCATTGATGAAAGTACAACCGTGCTGGAGGGAAATGAACCACAAAATATGGGAATGGATAAGGTATGGCAAAAATAACTTACTATGGAAATTTCAGGTTTTATGGGCAGCATTGATAAGAGGTTATAAAGGAAAGCCAAAATCAAGGAGTTAAGGAAGAAAGAAATGTTTTAAAACTGATTGTGGTAGCAGTGGCACAGGAATGTGTGATGTGATTCAACTATGGAATGCGATGATATCTGTATGAGTTCTCAATACAATCATTTTAAAAAAGATTATGGGATTTTCCCCCACACTTTGCTTTGTATGCCAGAAAAGCATGGAAGTCAGTTTGAATTTTATTTTTCATTATTTTATAACCTCCCAGGCCTGTATTTACGTTATTTTGATTATTTTTACCTTGAATTTGTGGAGGATAACCCACACAAAGGAAAATATACTATACATATGTATCCACCCCATTGCATCAGCACTGTGACACTTCCCCTTAGTCATCCACCTTGTGTATATGAATCTTTCTCCTTTTTTATTTTCCAAAGACCCCCTCTCTCCACACTCCTCTCACCCCCATCCTGACCCAAATTATAGCCTTAAAATTCTTTTCCTTTGGAATGGATAACATTTTTTGCTTTTGTTTTTTTAACCTTTTAATAGTGGTGTCAGGGTTGAGCCCTGGAGGCGTAAGTGGTTGAATGCAGGACTGCGGCCCGCGGGCTTGTTGGTTCAAATCCGGTGGCAGCTCTCAGGGGCAGCACTGAGTAGCTCCCAGGAACACCAGAGGGCAGTGATACCCCCCCAAAAAACAACAACAACAGCAAACAACAGCCAAATAGTGGAGTCATGAAATGTTTTCTTTATAAGACTGATTAAATTTGCTCCACGGAATGTCTTCCAATTTTGCTTGTGTCATAAGGTGTTTGACAGTCTCAAAGTTATTTTTTAGAGAGGCATATTACATTTTCTGGACATACCAGAGCTTGTTTATCCATTCCCCCACAAGTAAGGTTTTTCTTGTTTCTATCTTTTTTTGCTGTTTTAGAAACTGCTGTGATAAACATGATATCCATGTAGATTTTTGCTTTGTTCTTTATTTTGTTGCTGTGTGTAAGTAGTGGAGAGTCATATGGTATTTCTATTTGCATTTGTTTAAGGAAGTGCCATATTGTTCTTCAAAGTAGCTGTACAATTCTGGAATCACAACAGCAATGGATAAGCATCCAAATCTGTCCCCATCTTCTCTACCATTTGTTATTTTCAGGTGGCTTTTTTTAAGTTTTGGTAAGAGTGTCAGTGTGAGGAGGCATTTCACCATTTTCAAATCCGTATTTCTTTTATAGCTAATTATGGAAAATATTTCTTGCCTGCCTGGTTGTCATCTTTCCTTAATCATCTATTCAAGTTTTGTGCCCATTTTAAAATTTGAAATATTTTTCCTAGTCTATAGGTTCTCTTTTTATGAAGTGCTTATTATTATTGTCAATTGGGGATTAATACATATATCATATCATTTCATAGTTCAATCACATCCAGTATAATCGCGCATTTGCTACCACAACCAGCTTCCAAATATTTCTTTTCTACATGGACTCCTTGACATCTTCTTCCCTTCCTCACAACATCACCACTCTACCCCTCCCCTGCAGCATCCCTTATTCTGCTTACTGTCTCATAAATCTGGGTTTTATATATTGATAAATGAAAAAATATTTAACACAACTTCAAGAAAGTGATCCCCAGTGACTGAACTCCTCAGATACCCTCGAATATTTACAAGCAAAAAAAACAAACAAACCTATTCACAAGTGTCATATTGTTAGATGGCCATTGTCCTCCATTGTGTCTTCTGTAGTTTAGGTGTGTTTCATTACATTTGGTAGTGTGTCTATGCTTTCTTTCACAATCTTTAGCTTCCTATTTTTTCATTGATGGTTTTTATACCTCTAGGTATTATATTTTATTCCTTATTGCATTTGTTTTCCTTTTTGTGCATGGCTTGAGATATGTTTCCTTTTTTATAAGTAGAAATCAAATTTTCTTAGCACTATTTGTCAAAAAGACAATTTCCTCATTTACAATGTTTACTTAAAAAATCAGGTGTTGGTAGGTGCTTGGTTGTATTTGTGGGTACTCTGTTCGAATTCATTGGTCAACATGTCAACCATATTACAAATATCAAGCTGTTTTAGCTATCATGGCTATGAAACAGGTTTTGAAGTCAGAATGACAGAGGACATCTACTTTGCTTTTTTACTTGTGTGCATGTTATACCTGAGTTTTTCCTTTCCAGATTAAGTTGATGATTTCTTTCGTTTTGATTTTTTTCATTTCTCTAAAGAATTGTGGGACCCTGGGGAAGATGGTGGTCAGATAGGTAGCTCACGTCTGGAACTCCTGGAGACTAGTTAGTGGAGTGACTTGGGGTGAGGTGGGGATCTCGAATTAGTTTGTTGACTCCCAAGAAAGCTCAGAGACCTTCTCTGAACGAGAAACAGGTGTGAACCACACGCCAGCACGCCCCACATACGCCTGCACTCAGCACAGATGCTTTGGGAAGAGCCATTAACAAGGATCAGATCACCCAATCTGGGCCAATCCCCAAGCCATCCCCTAAAACCACTCCACTTGGTCAACGCTTTCCATCAGTAATGAACCGAATGTAGGGCACTTCCCATTAACATCGGTACCCTCCCAGACACCATTACCACCCATGGTTGCCGGGACTCCCCACGGACACTGCCGGTTCTTTTGCAGTGGAGTTCAGGGTGCCCACTCTGGGACCCGCGGGCAGAGAGGTATGCATAACATTGGCGTTCTCACAAAGAACCAGCTAGTCCTCCCTACTCCAGGGTGCTTGGGTCCCGTGGGTACACTCCTTGCTGACATGCCCTCCACCAAGCCGGAATCCCAGAGATTCTTGCCCCAACAGAGCAGCCAGTCAGCTCCTCCTCAACTCAGGGGGCCCACACCCAGGCGCCATAAGGCTTCCAGAACCTTTGTGCCCTGCCGCCTGCCTTTGTGATCAGGGCCAGCCAGGACCCTCCTAACCAAGCTCCTGACCCCCAACACCACACACACTCAGAGAGTCCCACACAGACACTATGCTTAGGGCCTGCCAGAGAGCGGACACAAGTGTGACAGATCCTGCTCAAACTGTGCAATAGAAACCCAACATTAGGAGCTAGCCCAAGGCACGTTCCCATCGTCCAGCTCAATCCTGCCCTACCCTCTGTGTTCTAGGCAAGTAGAGAATCTGTGGGCCAGTGGCAGGCCTCCCCTCCACTCACCTATCTGTGGAAAGTACCCCTACCCAGGAACAGATTACCCAATCCACAAGCATCCCCTAAACCCAATTCCCTACACTTGGTCAAGACTTTCCATCAGACTTGCAGCTTGCCCAGCTTCAAACAGGAGGAGACCTGAGGGAATTTATAATATAAAATCAGCCTCCAAAAGACAGAGTTCAGGATTCTGAAACACCAAGGAAAAGGACACCTAATTTGTGTAAATCAAACAGAAAACAGCAAGCTGCTTCCACGGTATCAAGAAAATAGAAACTAAATCCGATGCAAGATGACCAGCTGAACCTAACTGCAGTCATAGAAAAGGTGGAGATTGATTAACCACAGAAAGAAATCTTCAGAATGTTACTAGGATGCATGCAGCTCTTGAGAAAAGTTTTAGAGAAGAAGGAAGAGTCGATAAAGGAGATAGAGACCATGGACCACAGGGAAATCCAAGAACTAAGGAGTGAGCTAAGAAAAACTAAGAGTAAGCTCTCAGATTGTGCCCAGAGAATGGAGGAGGCAGAGAAGAAGACAAGTGACCTAGAGGACTCACAAGTAGAAATTAATTCATAGGAGAAAAAAATCTAGCAAATCTATGTGAGAAGCAAAAGAAAACATCAGAAGCCTTTCTGGTGCTATGAAAAAAAACAACAACATTAGAATTATTGGTCTACCAGTGGAAGGTGCATCAAGGAAACCAACATCCAAAAGAGTGATGGAATGCTTGGAAGAAAACTTCCCTAGCATAATGGAGGAAAACCAGACAAGCATCCTGGAGGACAAAACAATGCCAGCTAGATTGAACGCCAAGAAGAAATTACTGAGACATATAGTTGTTAAACTACCTAATATGAGGAAAAGGAGAAAATTATGAAAGCAGCTAGGGGAAAAAAGGCAATCACCTACAAAGGCAAACAGATAAGAACATGCTCAGATCTATCAATGGTAACGATATAGAAGAGGAGAGAGTGGAGCAGCATATTCCAAAAATTGCAGGAAAACCATGCAAACCCAAGAATGCTCTACCCAGCCAAACTATCTATCAAAATTGATGGAGAAGTGAGAGTCTTTCCAGACAAGGAAAATCTCAAAGAATATGCTAAAAGGAACCCAGCCCTACAAAAAATCCTCACTGACCCATCAGGGGCAGAAGAACAACAATCACCATGCACACACAAGAGACTGACACACAGAACAACTCTACCCAGAGACCATCAAAGGGATAACAGCCCCCAAGATAACTCTGGCTCAGAGATGGAAGAAAGGCAATAATGAAATACAAACACACATGGACACAACCAGGATGTGAATGCAGCGTGATGGCATGGAGCGGGGAACCAGTGGAGGGGTCTAAGAGCACAATCCCAATCTCAACTATAGGAGCAGCCACCCTCCCCCCAGGACAGTGTGCTTTGGATGACAGCACCGAAGCTTCAGCTTGGGGAACAAGATACGCCTGACCAGAGCACAAGAGAACAAATGAAGGGGGAGGAAGAGAGAATGGAGTGCATCTTGGCCCACTGCACCTTCAAGATGATATTCCCACTCAGAATAGCCAATGCCCAGAAAGGATTATATGGCTGGCCCCACTATGAAGTATGCCTTCCCTCGCTGATGCAAGGTTCTGCGGGGACAACAGTGGAGAAACGGGATGGGGTTTATCCCCTGTCAGACCCAACCACACCATGGAAAAAAAAAATTAAGGGTGTGTAAGAGAGCATGGAGTTCCAGATGGAGTGCCAAAAATATACTTTGGGGTCAGGGTGTTCCACCCCATCTGACTCAACCAGGGGGCACTCCTGGAGGACAACAAGCAGAACCTTTACTATTTACAGGTTTCTATTTTGTTATTATTTTTTTACATATATACATTGTATGTATATATATATATATATATGACATTGGTGTTCTTTTGTTGTTAACATCGTTTTAGTTTCTTTGGTTGCTTCATCTTGGGATGCATGTTTTTTTTGTAAATATTTTGATCTGACCAGGTTTATCTTGATAAGATAGACTGGATGAACAATCTGGAGGCAAAATCAACAGCACTGATGGTGCCTGGGTGAGGTGGAAGGTCGGAACATGGGCGATAGGCAAGGGGGGAAAGGCAGTGGTGTTGACTAGCCCAGGAACAAGGGAATGACAAGAGATTCAAAATCAGCAACAAGGTGGGTGTGAGAAGGACAAGAAGGATTGATTAAGAGTAATGTAAAAGACAAAAATTGCTCAAACCCCAATAGAAGCTGAGCATGATAGTGGGACAAGAGGAAAGTAAAAGGAAATGGAGGAAAGAACTGGGCAGTAAAGGACATTTATAGAGGCCTAAATACAGGCATGTGCATAGGTGAATATATTTATATAAGACAATGGAAAAATAGAAAAATGTGCATATTCTTATAGGGTTAGTATTAGAACAGTAGATAGGTATTGGACCTCCACCCAAGTACTTCCTCAGTGCAAGAATATTTTGTTCTATTAAATTGGCATTCCATGATGCTCGCCTTCCTTAAACTATCACTAAAAACAAATGTGTGCATAAGCAAAGATGGTGAAGCAAGCGGATGGTGCCCGGCTCTCAAGAGATATAGTGTCTGGGGTCTTAAAGGCTTGAAAGTAAATAAGCGGCCATCTAGCTGAGAAGCAAAAAAGTCCACATGTAGGATGCAAACCAGCCTGTGTGACCAGAAGTTGCAAAAGGGATCAGTTATCAGGAATTAAGAACTAAAAATCAAAACATTGCTTATGCACCTCACTGATATGATTGCTGATGACAAATGGGTGCATAAGCAATTGTGCTGAAGAAAGCTGATGGTGCCTGGCTATCAAAAGATATAGTGTCTGGGGTCTTAAAGGATTGAAAGTAAATAAGCATCCTTGTAGCTCAGAAACAACAAAGCCAACATGGAAGAAGCACACAAGTCTGTATGAATATGAGGTGTCAAAGGGAGCAGGTGTCAGCCATCAAAGACCTAAATATTGTATCATTAGAAAGGAGGGGGAATACTGAGTGGGGACCCAGAGCCCTCATTAGGTAAAGCAGCACCCCTTCACATAGGGGCTGCAGAGAGGACAGGAGCCAGTCAGGGTACAGTGTGGCAACAATGAGGTATGCAACTTTCCTCTAGTTCTCAAATGCTTTCTCCCACCCACTATCATGATCCAAGTTCTACCTTGCAAATCTGATTAGACCAGGGTGTGTACCCTGGAGCCGGAAACATGGGGATTTCAGGACAGATGATCTCTTCAGGACCAATGGTGGTTGTGGTGATACGGGGAGGCCAGAAGGAGGGTGGATTGGAAGGAGATAACCAATTGCAGGGATACTTCTGGGGTATGGACAGCAGGGAAGTGTGTGAAGGGACACACAGGACTGAGTACAATATGAAAAAGTAATAACCATGTGTAAACTATTAAGATTTCATGAAGGAGGGGAGGGGTGGAAGGGGAAATAGGAGGAGCTGGTACTGGGGGGCAAAGTGGAGGAATGATGTTTAGGGATAATGATGGCAACAGGTGTGCAAATGTGGTATGTATACAATTGACGTGTGTGTTGATCGTGATGGGAGTGATGGGCTCCCAATGGAATGATTTTTTTTAAAAGAAGGGGGAAAGAGGAGCACATGTAGAAAATATTTAGAAATGAATATGGCAGCATGTGTACAGATTTGCCTGAGGCAAATGATGCACTGAATGTTATCAATGCTGTAAGAGACCCCAATAAAATTACTGGGGGAAAGAATTGTGTTTGGTCTTGGCTGAGAATTTCACTGAATTTATATGGTGCTTTTGGTAATATTGACATTTTCATTTTATTACATTTTACTTTACTGATCCTGGGATGCTCTTTCATTTATGCAAATCTCTGAGTCTCTTGTGGAAATGTGCTATTGCTTTCTTTGTATAAGTCTTTTGTTTTACCAGTTAGATTAATTCCTAAGAATATTCTGTTTGTGGTGCTTTTTGTCATTGTTTTTCTTTTTCATTTATTTTTCAGAGTCCTCTTCATTAATAAACAATAATGCAATTGATTTATGTGTGCTAATCTCATATCCTGCCTTGTTGTCAATTTCCTCAATCTGTTTCAGCATTTTAATGGATTTTTTGTGACTTTTATATAGCATCTTGGTGTTTGTAACGAAACAAATTTTTTATTCTTCTTGCCAACTTGGATTTTTTGTTTTTGTTTTTTGGGCGTCACTGCCCTCTGGTGGTGGGAGTAGGAGGTCCAGCCTTTGCTCCGTGGAGCTGGAATTGAACCTCCATCCCAGTGGGTCGCAGTCCCGTGCACAACCACTACGCCACTGGGGCTCAGCCCCCAACTTGGATTTTTAAAAATAACTTTTAGAAATCTTATTGCTTGTGTAAAACTTCCAAGATTATATTAAACAAGAATGGTGATAAATTGCAACCTTCTCTGGGTCTCATTGAGAAGGGGAATATTTTCAATGTCTCTCCATTGAGTGAGATGCTAGCTCCTGGTTTTGAATATGGCCTTAACTGTGTTGAGGAATTTCCCTTCTATTCCTATTTGATTAAGTGACCTTTTAAGAGTGGATAATTAATTTCATCAAATACCTTTTCTCTATTGATTGATATAATCAAGTGATCGTTTCTTTTGGTGGATTCTTACGAGAGATTATATGGACTGTTTTCCTAATATTAGACATCTTTTTATACCTGGTATGAATCTCACTTGATCATGTCTTTTAAAATATGTGTTTAAAATTTTGCCTAACAGTTTTGTGAAATATTTGACACCTATGTTTATAAGAGATATTGGTAAGAATTTATCAAACCTGATGATGTCTTTGCATAGCATAGGTATTAGGGTTATACATGTTTCACAAACTGAGTTTGATAATATGTTGTCCTTTTGTTAATTCTGAAATCATTTATGACAATTTGTGTTAAATATTTTCTAAATGATTTTTAGATTTCTCAGGAAAACCATTTTATCTCAGACTTTTTGATTTTGAAGTTAAGGTTTTATAGGCCTATCTATAAACTTAGTTGTGTAAAATGTTTCTAGAAAAAAATGTACACTTCTAGATTTTCAAATTTGTTGGTGTGTTTTTCTGGGACTAGAGAAACAAAATTTATAGAAATACTTGTGCATATGAAGGAAAGGTTTATATACAAGAAAACATCCCAACCCAGACCAACTCAAGGTCATAAGTCTGATATTAGCCCATATGTCTGATAACAATCCATAAGTCCTCTTCAGACACACAAAGCATGTGCAGCTACACCAGGATAATCATAGGCCAGTGGGTGCGGACTCTTGTGTATCCAGTGGTGGTAGAAGCATCTCAGCGCTGGAAGGAGCCTCTCTGTGGTTTCTCAGACATCTCAGGACTGGCAGGCATCTCTACGTGATTTTTCCAGTTTCAGAAGTTTACTTCCATCAGGGCAAGCCCCTGTGGCTTTGCCTCCGGGATTTCTCACAGGGAGTCAGCTTTGTGGCTTGTCAGTAGAGCATCTTCAAGGGAATGAACCATAAGTCTGTCAACTCCAAGGGGGAAATATGGCCGGTTTTCCAGAATCCCCAGGAGAAAATCAAGCCTACCCAGAGGTCTCATTGGCTGTTTCCAGATTGATAGGCTAGATTCCACCCCTACGTGCCCAATCCTGAAATTGACATAAGATTACCTGACAGCCCAGAACACACTGGTCAATCTGATACTTTTACAGAACTCTGTAACCATGTGTAATTTTCAAGCAATAATAAAATGATACCTGTATCTAACCGGATAAAACTTAAATGCATACAATTCTGCATGTGCAACCATCATTTCAAAAATAACATTCTATAAGTGAACAAAACAAAAATATCCTATGCCATAAAAGTGAAGTTAAGTAACAGCCCCACCTTAATCCTTTAATCCTATAAATATGGTGGGAAAGTCAAGTGGACAACATTAGAATTGCCACTGCCTAGGCAAATAGTAAACCAAGATCAGTGCCACCAGCAAAGACTTGAAAGATGCAGGGGGTGGTGATTCCTACCACGCCTCTCTTTAACTCACCTCTTTAGCCTGTAAAGAAGTCAGATGGATCCTGGAGAATGACAGTAGATTATCGTACACTTAACCAGGTGATGACTCCAATTGCAGCTGCTGTTTCAGATGTGATTTCGTTGCTTGAGCAAATTAATACTTTTCCTGGTATTTGGTATGCAGCTATTGATCTGGCCAATGCCTTCTCAATACCATTTTCAAAGGATCACCAGAAGCAGTTTACCTTCAGCTGATAGGGACAAAAATACACTTTCACAACTCTCCCTCAGGGGTATCTCAATCTTCTGCCCTATGCAATAATTTAATTCATAGGGATGTTGATCCCCTGTGTATTCCACAAAATGTCACACTAGCCCATTATATTGATGACATTATGCTGATTGGACCCCCTAAGGACGATGTATCAAAGACTTTAGATTCATTAGTACAACATCTCCATAGAAGAGGTTGGAGATTAACGCAAGAATGATTCAAGCACCTTCCACCTTGGTAAAATTTCTATGGGTCGGACTCAGTGGGAAGATGGTGGCCAGATAGGAAGTTCATGGCCTGGAGCTCCTGGAGATTGGTGAGTGGTGGTGACTGGGGGAAGGTTGGGGCTCTCAAATTGGGTTTTCAGACTCCCAGGAAAGCTCAGAGCCCTCCTCTGAACCAGAAGCAGGCCCGAACCACATGCCAACGCTCCCCACGGATACCAGCACAGGTGCTGCCATTTCTTTTGTGGCGGCAGAGTCCAGGGTGCCCGCTCTGCAACAGCGGGCCAAGGAGTCCGCATTGCATCATCGCCCACACGCAAGTGGCTGGTCAGTTCTCCCCAACCCCGGGTACCAAGGGCCCTGTGGGGACACTCCACGCAGACCCATACCTCCTGCTTCCCAAGCTGAGTGATTTGTGTCCCCAGTACAACATCCATCCAGGCCCTCACCCTCCGCCATAAGAGAGTCAGAGGCATTGTGCCCCGCTGCCGTCTGCACAGGACCAGATCAACTCATCCCGGAACCCACGCCCCTGGCACCTGGTCCACACTTTCCAGCAGGCACGAAAGGAACGCCCACACTCCCCATGGATCCAGCACTTCCCACAGTCGCCAGCACTTCCCAAAGACACTGCCAGTTCAGGGAGCCCGCCCTGCGACCCGCAGGCAGATAGACCTCATTACATAGGCACTTGGGCACATAGCAAGCCATTTCTTCCGACCCCAGGGTGCCAGAGGATTTTTCCCATCTATCTGTGGTAAGTGCCTTTAGTCAGGAACAGACCGCCTAACTACCAAGCCACCCCCTAAACCCACTCCTGTACACTCAGCCAACATATTCCATGTGTCCTGCATCACCTCCAGCTGCAAACAGTTCCTGAGGTGGCCTGAGAAAACCTATAATATAATACCAGCCTCCCAAAGAGAGACTCCAGGGCCCCAAATCTCCAAGGAAAATGCCACTTAATTCAAATAAATCCAACAAAAAACAGCTTGCTGCATCCACAATGTCAAGAAAAGAGAAACTAAATCTAATGGAAGAAGACCAGCTGGACCTAACAGCAGTCATAGAAAATGCGGAGATTGTTCAACCACAGAAAGAAATCTTCAGAATTTTACTAAACTGTATGCAACTCTTTAGAGAAGTGTTAGAGAAGAAAGAAGAGTTGATACAGGAGATAAAGGCCACACACCAAAGAGAAATCCAAGAAATAAGGAGTGAGCTACCAAAAACTAATAGTAAACTTTCAGACTTCACCCAGAGAAAGGAGGAGGCAGAGAACAGGAAAGTGACCTAGAGGACTCGCAAGTAGAAATTAATAAATGGGAGAAAAAATCTAGCAAATCTATAAGAGAAGCAAAAGAAAGCATCAGAAGCCTTTCTGGTGCTATGAAAAGAAACAACATTAGAATAATCAGTCTGCCAGAGGAAGAGGCATCAAGGAAACCAACATCCAAAATAGTGTTGGAATCCTTGGAGGAAAACTTTCCTTGCTTAATGAATGAAAAATCATACAGGAGGCCAAAAGAACGCCAGCTAGACTGAACCCCATGAAGAAAACACCAAAATATATAGTTGTTAAACTATCCAATTATGAGGAAAAAGAGAAAATTATGAGAGCAGCTAGGGAAAAACGGGCAATCACATACAAAGGCAAACAGATAAGAATATGCTTGGACCCATCAATGGAGACTATGAAGAAGAGGAGCGAGTGGAGAAGCATATTCTGGAAATTACAGGAAAAGCATGCAAACCCAAGAATACTCTATCCAGCCAAATTATCTATCAAAACTGTTGGAGAAGTGAGAGTCTTTCCAGACAAGGAACAACTCAGAGAATATGCCAAAAGGAACCCAGCCCTACAAAAGATCCTCACTGACCCAACGGGGGCAGAAGAACAACAATCACCAAACACACACAAGAGACAGACACACAGAACGACTACACAGAGACCATCAAAGAGATAATAGCCCCCAAGAAAACTCTGGCTCAGAGATGGAAGAAAGGCAAGGATGAACTACAAACAGACACGGACACATCCCATGGCGATAGAAAAACCTCCAAACCAAAAGTGATAAAATGACAACAGAGTGCACAGATAGATTTAATAACCCTAAATATCAATGGATTGAATTCAGGGCTTAAGAGACAGCGATAATAGACTAGCTTAAAAAAGACAACCTCTCAATCTGCTGCCTACAGGAGACACTTTTCATATGAAAGAAAAAAATATATTGAGAATCAAAGGCCGGAGAAAAATATACCAGGCAAACAATAATTCAAAAAAAGCGTGGCTAGCAATCCTAACCTCAGATAAAATTGACATCAAAATGCAAGCCATATTGAGATGAAGAGGGGCACTATATAATGCTTAAGGGAAGGGGAGACAATGATCCAATAAACATTTTAAATATATATTTCTTGAATGAGAGACCCACTGAATATGTTAAAAAAAAACACTTCATATGATTGAAAAAAGAAATTACAGCCTCAACAATTACAGTGGGTGACTTCAACAAACCAGTCTCTAAAAAAGTCAGATCACAGGGAAAGAAACTCAACAAGGTGACTAGAGATCTAAACACTATAATTAGACAATTTGACTTAGTAGCTATCTAGAGTTTGTCATCCAAATAAAAAACAATTCACAATCTTTTCATCCCCATACAGGGAAAATATTCGAAGATAGACCACATGCTGGGACATAAGGCAAATCAACATAAATTTAAACACATTGATATCATACAGAACTCTCTCTCAGACCACTCTACCATAAGGTTGGAAATCAACAAAAGGAAGATGAAGAGAACTAGAGAAAACAATTGAAGAATGAATAATTCTCTATTGCCAAAGGAATGTGTACTGGCACAGATCAGAGATAATAATAAAAATTTTCAAGAAACCAATGACAATGAAAGCACAACATACCAAAACTTATGGGGCACAGCAAAGGCAGTATTCAGAGGACGTTTCATAGCAGCACAGACACACCTGAAAAAGGAAGAGCTTCTGATAACTGATATGTTGGCACAGAATTTACAACAACTAGAGCAGAGTCAGCAGGACAATCCCACTAATAGCAAAAGAAAATAAATAATAAAATCAAGACTGAGACACAGGAGAGAGAAAATAAGAAAACAATGGAAAAATTAATGCTGCTAAAAGTCGGTTCTTTGAAAGAATTAAAAAAATTGGCTGAGCCCCGGTGGCGTAGTGGCTGTGCGCGGGACTGCGGCCCACTGGGACGGAGGTTCAATTCCAGCAGTGGGGCTGGGCCTCCTACTCCCACCACCGGAGAGCAGTGATGCCAAAAAAAAAAAAAGAATTAACAAAATTGATAAACCACTGACAGACTCAACCAAAGAAAGGAGAGATGAAACTTCAATAGCAAGAATGATGGATGAAAGAGGGTACATCACAACTGACCCTAATGAAATCAAAAGGATAATCACACAGTACTACAAAGGTCTATACTCCAATTAATTCAGCAACTTGGAAGACATGGACAAATTCTTGGAAAGGCAATCTCCTCCTAGGTTGACTCCAATAGATGTCAAGAATCTCAACAGATCCATAACAACAGAAGAAATAGACAAGATTATCAAGGGATTACCAAAAAAAAAATCACCTGGACCAGATGACTTTACAGGAGAAATCTACCAAGCATTCAGGGAAGAACTGACACCAACCCTACACAAGCTCTTCCAAAGCATTGAAAAAGATGGCAAGCTCCCAAACTCCTTCTATGAAGCTAGTATAACACTGATACCAAAACCATGCAAGGATCCCACGAGAATTGAGAACTACAGACCAATATCCCTAATGAATATTGATGCAAAAATCTTTAACAGAATACTGGCCAATAGAATACAAAAGTACATAAAAAATAATTCACCATGACCAAGTGGGGTTCATATCCGGAATGCAGGGGTGGTTGGTTCAATATACGAAAGACCACTAGTATCATTCGCCGTATTGCCATGAAAAGCTATAAGAATCACATGATTATATCCATAGATGCCGAAAAAGCATTTGACAGTATCCAACACCAATTCCTCTTTAAAGCATTCCAGAAGATAGGAAAAGAAGGGAAATTCCTCAAGACAATACAAGCTATACATGAAAAACCAACAGCCAATGTGATAATCAATGAAGAAAAGACAAACACAATCCCACTGAAAAAGGGTACCAGACAAGGATGTCCCTTGTCCCCAGTCTTATTCAGTATCATACTGGAGGTTTTAGCTAACAGAATAAGTCTTAGAAAGGACAAAGAAGGTATACTCCTGGGAAAGAAAGGGGTGAAATTATCATTATTTGCACATGATATGATTCTATATATGGAAAACCCCAAAAGCTCCACAGAGTACTGAAAACAATAAAGGAGTATAGCAGAGTGGCAGGATACAAGATCAACAATCAGACATCGATTGGACTGTTGTACACATCAGATAAGACCACAGAAGAGGAGATAAAAAAGAGGTACCCTTCATAATTGCCAAGCACAAATGGACATATCTAGGGCTAGACCTAACTAAAAGAATGAAAGACCTATATGAGGAAAATTACAGAACACTATTACAAGAAACCAAGAGTGACTTCAAAAGATGGTAAAATATCCCATGATCGTGGATCAGAAGACTCAATGTTGTAAAGATGATACTTCTACCCAAGGCAATATATATGTTCAATACAATACCGATACAATTGCGATCATCCTTCTTCAAAGAAATGGAAAAAATGATTACCAACTTCAGGTGGAGAGGGAAGAAGCCCAGAATTAGTAAAGAACTCGTGAAGAAGAAGGATGCTGTGGGAGGACTTGCTTTACCTGACTTTCGCACATACTATGGAGCCACAGTGGTCAAAGCATCATGGTATTGGCATAGTGACAGATACTCAGACCAATGGAAGAGAATTGAAAACCCAGAAATAAAATCATCAGTATACAAACAACTGATCTTTCATAAGGGACCAAAAAATATTAAATGGGAAACAGATGCCCTTTACAACAAGTGGTGCTGGAAAAAATGGATATCTACCTGTAGGAAAATGAAGCAAGACCCTTACCTCACTCCGTGCACTAGAAAAAACTCAAGGTGGATCACAGAACTTGAAGTAAAACCCCAAATTATTAGGGCCATCAATGAGGGAATTGGGACCAATCTGAGAACACTGGCACAGAGATTACATAGGCTAACAGAAATAGGGAAGGACACAAACACAGAGGAGGTACAAATAGACAAATGGCATATAGTGTAGATAAAACACCTGTGCACATCAAAAGGATTCATCAAGAGAATAATAAGAGAGCAGACAGACTGGGAAAACATCTTTAGCAATGACAAATCAGATAGAGGCCTTTTTAGTAAATTCTATAATACCGTGTTCACTTCCAAAAGAAGCATAACTAACTACCCACTGAGGAGTTGGTCAAAGGAGCCAAACAGAAGTTTCACCGAGGCAGAAATCCAAATGGCCAATAGACATATGAGAAATCTGATCATTAGCCATAAGAGAAATGCAAATCAAAACAACAATGAGATACCACCTAATACTCTCAAGGATAGCCCAATTCAAAAAGTCAGAAAATAACAAGTGTTGGAGAGGTTGTGGGGCAATAGGTACATGTATACACTGCTGGTGGACTTATAGGTATGTACACCCACTATGGAAATCAATTTGGAGATATCTAAAACAGATGGAAATTGAACTACCATATGAACCAACAATACCCTTCCTGGGAATATATCCAGAAGACGCAAGCAACAATCTACAATCAGATTGTGATCCAATGTTCTTCGCAGCACAGTTCACAATCACAAGGAGATGGAAGCAATCCAACTTCCAAACAACCGACGAATGGATTAAAAAGCTGTGGTACATACATATAATGGAGTACTATGCATTGCTGAAAAGCAGTGATGAACGCATGAAACACATCACCGCATGGGAAGAACTGGAGGAAATTATACTAAGTGAAGTTAGCCAAGTGCAAAAAGACATGTACAATATGACTCCGCTGAGGTCATCTTTATAATAATTTAAAAAATGCAAAGGAGCATCGGGAAAAAGTTACTCTATAGAGTAAATCCTGGGAGAAGGCCCAGGTAGTAATGGCAGGGGCCAGATCAAATCCAGGGCTACATATGGTAGTCAACTAGAGGTGAGGGGAGAGGGGGGCAGATGGCCATGTGTCGAAAGGGAATGGGGTACTTAACCACTCAAGGGGAGCATATTGCTTATATCTCCACAGGAAAAGAGGGACGAAACTTAAACCTGGTGACTCAGGATGTGAATGCAGCCCGATGGCATGGAGTGGCGAACTAGGGGAGGAGTCTGAGCACACATCCCCAATCCCAACTTTAGGGGCAGCCATCTCTCTGCCAGAGGAGTTTGCCTTGGAGGTCAGCACTGAAGTTGAAGCTTGGGGAGTAATCTATGCCCAACCAGAGCACAAGAGAACAAATGAAATGAGAGGAAGAGAAAATGGAGTGTATCCTGGCCCACTGAGCCTTCAGGATGATATTCCCACTCAGAACAGCTGATGCACAAAGAGGATCAAATGGCTGGCCTCACAATGAAATAACGGCTACCCTCGCTGAGCCAAGGCCTATTGGGATCAGGATGGAGAAACATGGTCAGGATTATACCCTGCCTGACACAACCACACCAAGGTAAAACACAAAGAGTGTGCAACAGAGTGTGGAGTACCAGATGAAGAGTCAAGGATACACTGTGGGGCCAGGGTGTGGCACCCCATCTGACTCAACCAGGGGACACTCCTGGAGGTCAACAACAGGCCTTGAACTATTTACAGGTTTTTATATTGCTATTATTTTTATTTATTTATATATATGTATGTATAGGACATTGAGGTTTCTATTGTTATTGTTATCATTGTTTTATTTTCTTCAGTTGCTTCATTTTAGGATGGCTTTTCTTGTACATATTGTTACCTCTGCAGGTCTATCTAGACAACATAGGCTAGGAAAAAGGTCTGGAGGTGAAAACGACAGGACGGATGATCCCAGGGTAGGGGACATGGGAGAGGGAGAGGAGGATGAAAGGAGGTGATGTTGGCCAGCCCAGAGAAAAGGGAATAACAATTGATTCAAAATCAGTGACAAGGTGAGTGAGAGACATCCGATAGGCATTGATCAAGACTAATATAACAGAGAGAAAATGCTGAAACCAAAATGGAGACTGAGCGTAATAGTGGGACAAGAGAAAAGCAAATGGAAATAGAGGAAGGAACTGGGGGATAATGAACGTTTACACAGGTTCAAATACATGTATGCACATGGGTGCATATATTCATAAGTGACGATAGGGAAATAGATCAACATGCATATTATAGGGTTAGTAGTAGGACAGCCGATGGTCATTGGACCTCCACTCAAGTACTTTCTCAGTGCAAGAACACTTTGTTCTATTAAATTGGCATTCTAAGATGCTCAGTCACTGCAGACAAAAGAAAAGGTGGTGAAGAAAGCTGGTGATAACCGGCTATCAAAAGATGTAGCGTATGGGGTCTTAATGGCTTGAAAGTAAACAAGCAGCTATCTAGCTCAGAAGCAACAAAGCCCACATGGAAAAACCACACCAGCTTTTTGGATTACGAGGTGTGAAAGGGATTAGATATCAGGCTTCAAGAACTTAAAAGCATAACGTTGCGTGCTCACTTTCCTGATATGATTGCAGACTACAAATGTGTGCACAGAAGCTAATGTGGTGAAGAAAGTGGATGGTGCCCAGCTATCAAAGGTACAGTGTCTGGGGTCTTAAAGGCTTGAGTAAACAAGCGGCCATCCAGCTCAGAAGCAACAAAGCCCACATGGATGCACACCAGCCTGTGTGACCACGAGGTGATGAAGGGATCCCGTGTCAGGCATCAAAGAAGCTAAAATTAAATCATTATTAATGAGGGGGAGTACAGATTGGGGACCCAAAGCCCATCTATAGGTGAAGCGACATCCTCTTTCAGAGGGATTGCAGGGAGGAGATAAGCCAGTTAAACTAAAGTGTAGTCACAATGAAATATGCAACTTTCCTCTAGTTCTCAAATGCTTCCTCCCACTCACTATCATGATGCAAATTCTACCACACAAATCCAGCTAAACCAGGGATGTACAGTGAAGTTGGAAACATGGAGAATTTAGGATAGATGATCCCTCAGGGCTAGTAGTAGGAATGGTGATACCAGGAGGGTAGAGGGATGGTAGAATAGAAAGGCGTAACCAATGTCAAGGATCTACATGTAGTCTCATCTCTGGGGCACAGACAACAGGGATGTGAGTGAAGGGACAAATTTGACAGTGTACAGTATGAAAAATTAATAACATTTGGCAAATTACTAAGGGTTCATGGGGTTAAGGAAAGGAACGGAAATATAGGAAGCTGGTACTGGGAGCCTAAGTGCAGAGAGGATGTTTTGAAAGCGATGATGGAAATAAGTGTGCAAATGTGGCCTGCATGCAATTGATGCATGTATGGCTCGTGATGACAGTTGGAAGATCACCCAATAAAATGATTTATTAAAAGAGTGGGGAGGGGGAAGGAGGAGCTTATACCAAGGACTCAAGTAGAAAATATTTAGAAATGAATATGGCAATATGTGTACAAGTATGCTTGATACAAATGATATATTGAATGTTATAAGAGTTGTAAGAGCCCCCCAATAAAATAATTGAAAAAATTAAATAAATACATTACATTACTAAAAACAAAATTTCTAAGGGTCCAGTGGTGTGGGGCATGTCAAGTTATTCCTACTAAAGTGAAGAATAAGCTATTGCATCTGCCCACCACCACCGAAACTGAAGGCACAATGCCTAGTGGGACTTTTTGGATTTTGGAGGAAACATATCCCTCACTTGGGTGTTCTACTTTGACCTATTTATCAAGTGACATGAAAGGCTTCCATTATTAAATGGGGCCCAGAACATGAAAATGCTCTGCAATAGGATCGGCTTGCCCTGCAAGCAAGCTGCTTTGCCACTGAAACCATATGATCAAGCTGACCCAATGATGCTAGAGGTGTCAGCTGTCAATAAAGATGCAGTGTGGTCTTTGGGAGACCCCTTCCTATTGGAGAATCACAGTGTAGACCATTGGGATTTTGGAGCAAAGTACTGCCGTCCTCTGCAGACAACTACTCCCCCTTTGAAAAACAGCTGTTGGTCTGGTATGGGCCACCAAGTCACCATGAAGCCTGAACTACCCATCATGAACTAGGTATTGTCTGACTCACAGAGTCATAAAGTTGGACGTGTGTGGCAACACTCCATTGTTAAATGCAATTGGTATATATGAGACAAGGTCAGAGCAGGACCTGAAGGTACAATTAAGCTGCATAAAGAAGTAACCCAAATGACCACAGTCCCCACTGCTGTCACATTACCATCTCTCTTCCGGTCTGCACCTATGGCCTCATGGGGAGTTCCTTACGATAATTTAACTGAAGAACAAAAAAGTCATGCTTGGTTCACAGATGGCTCTGCATGGTATGCTGGTGCCATTCATAAGTGGACAGCAGCAGCACTACAGTCCCTTTCTGAGATCTCCCTAAAGGACAGTGGTGAAGGGAAATCCTCCCAATACGCAGAACTCTGAACAGTGCACCTGGCTGTTCAGTTTACCCGCAAGGAAAAATGGTCAGTTGCGAGACTGCATACTGATTCAGGGGCTGTGGCTAATGCCTTGGCTGGATGGTAGGAGACTTGGAAGGAGCATGATTGGAAATTTGGAGGCTAGGAGGTGTGGGGAAGAGGTATGTGGATGGACCTCTCTGAACGGGCCAAGAAAGTAAAGGTAAGCGTGTCGCATGTCAATGCTCACCAAAGGGTTGTCTCTGAAGAGAAAGACTTTAACAATCAAGTGGATAAGATGGCATGCACTGTGGAGACTGGTCCTCCTCTTTCCTCTGTCTGTAAAACTCTTGTCGCGGATGTGGGAATTCTTGGATTTAGTACTGCTGGATTTCACATGGGTAACTGGTTCATGATTTCTCTCAGTGGGCTGGAATATTTACTGGAGATTTCACTCAGTGGAGTGAATCACTCAGTGGAGAAAGCCATCTTTAGAAATCAGATGTATCATAATGTCGTATTCACGTTTTCGTCATTCAAGCTGCACCAATGACAGATATCTGGAATACCAACACATTCCTCCTTACCACAAAGGAGGTTTAACCCTTTTCCATGCTGGGAACCCATTGTTTGGAGTGGGTTCTTAAGGTGAAAGTCTTTTTCCATACCTAATCGAAAAGTACCCTTTCCCTAAGGGTTGGGAGCTCCGGAGGGGGGCTGGTTGTAGAAATAACTAAATAACCATTCCAAGCTCCACGTAGTTGTTGAAACCATCCGTCACTCATAACCTGCAATGCACACTGTCTGAGTCTACAGAAGCAATTTACCATAAATTTTGTTTTATTTATTTTCCTAGAAATATGGGATTGCAAACCACTACTCGAGAGAGCCACATCTCATAGCTCTCTGTCATGTTGTCATGCAGTGTGAGGCTTTGCTCTGGCGCAGTGCTCAGAAGTGTGCATGGTGATGTGAAGATAATGCTTGGTGGTCAGCATTTGGAAATATGAGCAATATAGTAAACATAGACCAGCATCAATTCAGTTCATCTTTACTAGAGAACAACTCAGCGTTCACCATAACTGCCATGACTAAGCAGTATTGCTTTGTACGGGAAGCAGAAAATATTCCTACAGAGTGGGTGGTTTGATCTTAGCTCTTTCTATTTATTCTACTTTCTCAACTAATGGAAGTGAGTAGGAGAGAGATCAACAACCTTACTATTAAATACTTTGAGGTGGAATCTGAGCAAGTCACTCATGGCTGGGAGATTCTCTCCAAGGCAAGGACTCTGAAGAAAGATCAGTGGAGCTGCTCCTTCTTTGTGGTCTGTTACAAGTTGGTTTTGTTTTCCCCTGCTCAGTCAGATGTAGTCAGGAGCCTGGATTAGACAGCCCAGCTGTTGGATCCTCTGCGCAGGATGGAGGTGCTGTCTCCTTCCCATCTGTCCATGAGATAGCCAATTATTCTTTGTTCTCTTGGCTCTGTGCCTTCACATATGAATCCCACGCCCCACATGGTGGTACTGCATTTTTCTTTGGGCACTCCCTTAGCTCCTAAAATGGGCTCAGCAGTATCTTTGACCATGAAAGTCATATTGTGTGC
>PVJH01023228.1:0-35205 GCA_004026705.1 Nesogale talazaci | reverse complement strand
CCCTCATTAATTAACAAGACCAAAATAGCCTCTCTTCTGTGGAGTGGATTGCATTTCATAGTGACCTTACAGGACAGAGTCAAACCGCCCCTGTGGGTTTCCTAGACAGTGAATCTCTATGGAAGAGGATGGTCACATTGTTTTCCTGAGGAGTGGTTAGTGGATTTGAACCTACAACCCTGGTATCCTGGTGCTTTAAACCCTGTGCCACCAGGTCGCATTTCATATTAATGCTGATGCCCCAGTCTCACAGGTATTTAAATCCAGTGGCCTTGGGAAGGAAATATAAGCCTTCAGTCTTCCTTTTGAATGGTGGGGGTCTACGACGGTCAGGAGTAGAGCCTGGCTAATGGGACCCTGGTGTCTGTGACTTGTCCCTTGCATTCTGTTTTCAGAAGTGGGTAAGGATGGTATCTCCTCATTGCTAAGGAGTGACTGAAACTTACTAGAAGATTCACATGTCATGAAGGCATTGTGACTCTGCTGAAATGAGCAGAGCTACCTGGCTATGATATCGCGTCCCAGCCCTCCCCTGTTTCCTATGTGTCTCCAGTGAGATGGGCCCCCTCCCTGGATTCTTGTCCTACACAGCATCCTGTCTTTAAAGCTTGCTAGGTTTCAGCTACCCCCCTCTGGCATGGTGCTGCAGAAATTAATTAAGATAGGAATCAGTTTATTGCTCAGTCCACTGGGAACAGAACAGTTAAAGATCTTTTTCACATTCTGCGTGGTGTCAATTACAAGTGAGGGTAGTGACGTTTTCTGGCTTAACTTAGGAGCAGTTGCTGACGAAGGAGAGCACTCATGGCAAACGAGGGGGCTGATTGAAAAGGGGGGGCCTGCAGTGAAGGGACTGACACACTGGTTACAACCATGGGCTCACTTGGGCTGGGTTAACCCAGAGTGGCCACCTTCTCTCCATGGACCTCCTCTCAGGTCAGAGTCAACAAAATCCTTATGAAGGCTTGTTGTCACTTTTAAGCCTTGAATAGTATGTGGTGAAGGTCATTGTAAATGGTTTAAACATAACATTTCTTGGGCCATGTAAATACTAAGGACAAATTCTTCTTTGTAAAAATGCTTCTACATTGAATTAGCATTATTAGTAATTGAGCAACCTCCCCCCCCCCAACAAACAAACAAACCCCAAACAAACCAAATTAGTGCCATTAAATGCTGACTCAGAGCCACCCTATAAGACTGAGTGGAACTTGCCCAGTAACTGCTTATAGAAGTAGAAAGGCCTGTTTCCTCCTGAGGAACTACCAGTAGTTTTGAACTGGTGACCTTTAAGACTGCAGTGCAGTCATAACTATTGTATCACTAGGGCTCCTTAGTAATCAAGCAGATGCCTTTAAGATAATTCTCTCCACTTTAAAGACTGCTTCATTCTCAAAAAGTTTTTGATAGAGGTTCACAAACAATAACTACCTCCCCCACTCATGGTGCTGAAACACCAGAAACTTAACCAAGTCAGCGACTGTGAAAAATGCTGGAAGCAACAAAAAGCGCATGTGGGTAGAACATGGAGAGGAAACCATGTGATTAGAAGCTATGTTAGCCCAGGTAGACTAGAGAAACAAATTCCTAAACACACATATTATATAAGGTAGAGATTTATATACTAGAGGAATGGACCATTGAGAAAGCATCCCCACCCCGTCCAGTTCAAGCCCATAAGTTTGATATTAGCCCAGATGTCTGATACCAGTCTATAAAGTCTCCTTCAGACTCATGAACACATGCGAGAACAGTGAATGCAGTAGAGAGAAAGTCTTTGCATGTAGTGGTAGTGTAAGCCTCTCAGGAGGCAGGCGTCCCCATGTGACTTCTCTAGGCCCAGCTTTCTTGCTGCCTCAGGGTAGATCTATGGCGCTTCTCCTCAGGGATGTCGCACAGCCTTGTCAGTAGTGTTGTCAGTAAAAAGTCTCTAAGGGAGGGAACTGGGACAGACAGCGTCTCAACGTCCAAGAAGGAATTACCACATTTCCCAGGATTCTCAGGAGAAAGCCATGGACACACAGAGGGCTCATTGGCCATCTCCAGATTGACAAGCTAGACTCCACCCCTACACTCTGAATCTTCAAGTTGACACCACATTAGGTGACTACCACAGAAGTCTCATGGTAACAATGACAGCCCTGACAAGAGATCATTCAAAGAGTCACATAAGGGTTTTTAGCCTTTTCAGAGTATCAGTATTTAGGCTCGTCTTAGGAAACATATATGTATAGTTGGTGGTTGTTATAACTAATTACAGAGATATTTTAATAAAGATAATAAATTTCTGCTGAAACAGCGCAACAATCTCATAGGTAGCCGTTTGGTGTAGCCCCATCTAGCAGTAGCATCCTGTCCACTCTGCACTCCCAACATCCCCAAGTGATGCCCCTGGACTTATAGATCCCAAGGCCTGTGAGGATGGTATAGGATCAGGCAGAGTTTCTTTTAGTTACGCATAAGGTCGTTGTGTGCCAGAGCAGCCTGAGCAGTGACTGACACAGACAGATCATATGCCACAAACCTATCAAATACGATACGGATAAGTGAAAAACTGGCTCAGGGTCTCTATCTTAGCGACTTAGATACAAACACCTTCAAGGCAAAACCCCCAAATTAGGTGCCACCACGGCACGCAAGAATCTAGAAGAGAGAAAGACAGACGCAAAAAAGAAGGGGAAAGTAGATTAGAAAAGTAAACCCTAAATTTGCATGCAGGTTACCATGACTACAAAGTATCTTTATCACTTATTGGTCTGTTAAGCTGTGGTGCCCCACCCACTGCTGTTTTCCAGGGACTTGCTCCTGTAAGGGAATGGTCAGGCCGAGTGGCTGGAGTCCAGTCTGAACGGAAGTAGAGTTCACTACTCTCTCTTTCTCTTTTTCTGGGGGCCGGCAGTTTCCAGAGCTCTCTCGACCCAGCTGCTTAAGACGACTCACGTGTCACTTCCCAACATACAGCCTGGCGTTCCACTCTCTGTGACTTGAAAGTGAAATAGGAAGATCTCAGTCATTTTGGCAAGTTGTGGGAAGGTATTTTTAGATGAGCTTACTTATATAATTCTGATGTCTTTCCCGCTCCCTCTGCTCTCTAAGTGGGAAGCACAGGTGAGTTCCACCGAAGCACAATCTGCAGGAGCACAACGGCGCTCGTGGCCCAAAGGCTGTATTTTCTGAGCACCCTTCTGGGCGGACAGGACTAGCGTGTTGGCGGCGTGCTTTAGTAACAACGATCCAAAGTCCGCCTGCCTTTCCAAGCAAGAAGGCGCTCGTGAGTGCGCGCGCGCCACCCCCGCACCCCTTGGGCCCAAGTTGCTTGGGACTTATTGGGCCCCTATATATTGCAGAGCACAATGCCTCCCCACTGGTTTTCAAGGGTGTTGTCTTACGGAAGGCTCACCCAGGGGGCCATGAGTTATGGCTGCCAGCTGAAGTGCCGGCGCTTTGAATCCACCAGTTTCAGGCTCTGCGGGAGAAAGATCAGGCAGTAGGCTTCCCTAGAGATTCACAGCCTGGGAAACCCTATGTTGTTGTTGTCGTCGTCTGGTGCCCTCTTGTTGGTCCTGCCTCATCGTGACCCTATAGACCACGGAATGAAACGCTGCCTGGTCCTGCGCCGTTCTCAAGACTGGGGTTACGTTGGCAACCCCCATGGTGCCGTTCTGTGCCGCCCTGCAGGGTCGGGTAAGTTGCAGTCCACTTGGTCCACCCCGTGGCACTGGTTTGGGTTGTTTTTTTTTTCCAAGTCTTTTTTTTTTTTTAATATCATTTTATTGGGAGCTCTTACAGCTCTCAATAACATTCCATAGTTCAATAACACCAAGCAGTGCTGTACAATTGCTACCACAGTCAGTTGCAAGACATTTTCTTTCTTCTTGAACTGCTTGATATCACCTCTCCTTACTCTTCCCCCCTTATTCATTTATTTTGCTATAATAGCTTTTTTTTGCCCTGTCTTACACTATTCAATTTTTTTTTCAACTCAGTGGAAGTAGATCACGTCGGCCTTTCCAAGGTGGATTTGAACCACCGTGAAGAGCCCCGTGCAAACTAGTGACACCACCCTGGAGCGCCCACAAGGAAAGGAACGAGGAATCAGCCCGGTTTGCCATGTTTTTGTTTTTTCAGCAAAGGCTGTTTTCTTTAGGGCAGTGGATACCTGTGAGTCGGCATCGACTTGGTGGCGGGGGTGTTTTGGTTTCACCAGGAAGGGTGCCCTGGTGGCATAGGGAGTTAGAGGTTGTGCTGCTTACTGCAAGGTCAGCAGTTTGAAACCAGCAGCTGCCTCACAGGAGAAAAGCGAAGCTACTACGTGTGTAAAGATGGAGTCTTGGAGACTCTACAAGGTAGTTCTATTGTGTCCTGTAGGAGTTCGTGAGTCAGCACAAAGGGTTAAGCACAAAGGCTCGCTGCCAGTGAACCGATGCTGAGTCACAGCGACCCTACAGGGGGACTCTACAGGGTACAAAGAACCGCTTCTATGGGTTTCTGATGCTGTGGCTCTCCCCGGGAGTAGAAAGCCTCCTCTTTGTCCCACAGAGTGGAAAGTAGCTGATGGTTTCAAACGGCCTCACTAGCGGCTGTGCGTCACCACTACGACTATTCACAAGGGTTGCTTCTCTGAAGCTGCACCGAGGTACGTTGGAAGAAAGGCGTGGGTAGTAGCCTCCTCCGACATACCCAGGGGCTCACCTGCCAACAGCAGCCTCCTTTCTCTTTATGGTGGCAGATAGAACAATGTAAGACAATCTCTGGGATCCAGTGAGCTTTTTTTTAAGATGCGGTGTTCCTCCGCTCCCACTCGGCTGTCCTCTTGTGATCTTGTGTCGGCTCCCCCTGAAGGACTGGTTATTTGATCGGAACGAGAGTGACCTTCCTCTTTTAGAATTGAGGCTCCCGGCATTGTGCGCAGTCCTGTGGGCTTGACCAGCTTCCTGGCATCCCAGAGCCTGGGCAGCTGGGCATTTCCTTGCACATGAACCGGTTATGTGGACGCGCTCAGTAAGGGCCGTGTACGTCCAGACGGGCGTCCAGGTCCAGCCATACCCTTTGTGTGTTTGCTCTGCTAGCCATGGTTCGGGATCCAACCACTCGATCCCCGACTCATTGGTTCCAATGATGGCTTTGTTGTGGGCTTTGCTTTGATGGGGGCAGGATACTCCCTTCCATCCGCAGGAGCGGCTGCTCCCCCCAATCTTGATTACCCACCATTAACCCAAATGCCGCTTTGGACAGCAATTGCTTCCCAAAGGGATGGAAGCTGCATCTGAACAATTTTGCCCACTAGGAATGATTCGGAAAATACGCATGGGAGGAGAGCTCACGTTGCAAACCATACAGCCTCGGCGTCGTGGGTCTCCCCCAGTAGGCAGTGACAGGTCACGACCCTCTCTCCTCCCCAAACATTCCTGGACGGAAGCCCAGTGCCCTCAGCCATCACCAGGCATGATCCGAGCTGGACGGGACCTGAAAGGGGAGGCAATGGCCTGGCTTCTCTCTGTCCCGGTAACAGCCAACCGCAGTGGGATTCTCCATCGAATGACCACTCCTCCACCCCAGGAAGATCACGTTGGCTTCTGGCGGTCAGTTGTGTGTTGCAGGTTGCAACGATGGGAACAAGTTTCAGTAGGACTCACTCCCAAGAGAAGAAGAAAGGCCTGGTGATCTGTTTCCCAAACCAGCCAAGGAACACCCAATGGGTGACAGTGGTCTGGACCACGAGAGCACCATGAGTTGGGGTGTCACACAAGGCAGTAAGGGCAACAGTTTGTTACAGTGGGGGGTGAGTAAACCTTGAACCCCGAGCTTGGTCCCAAGAAGGAGGGCAGGGCAGGTGCCACTGGCAGAGTTTCACAGCTCTGAAGCAGCATCTGGGTGGATTGGTCTGGGACCTCCCAACGCATCACTGCCAGGAGTTGAATTAGTATGAGCTGTATGCTCACCCATTTCTCTTGCAATAGAGAGGCATATGTTTTCTGTTGGCTGTGGGGTGGGGAGGCTTAAACTAGATGCATAGTAAGTAGGCCTACAGACAAATACTCACTCCCTCTCTGAGCTAGATCACTCATGTTGAATCCAATTATATAGAAGGGCATGGTGGGGTGTGGGAGGGGGTGAGGGGGGTCACCAATCAATCCTTTCTGGAATAAGAAGACTTCAGGTAAATATCAGCTCTCACATAAATTGTACAGAGTCAATAAAAAGTGGTCCAATCATTTCAATAAACCTGACATGATCTCTTTTCTCATTAAAGATTTAAGGAGTAATGCTACATCAACGACAACTCCCTTCAGTGAATGAAACGGAATAAAATATGTGAAAAGAATATTCTGGCTGGCTCCAGGGAGGAGAGGTTGGTAGTTTGGTTGAAAAGTCTCAGAGCCTATATTCTGATTGACCATTTGGGGGCCATGGATTTCAGTCTTTGGCGTGGCCAGTTCTGACTGATGACACTTTCAGATTGGTTTAAGTGTCATTAAGAGGAGCACTGGGGGTGCAGTAATTACATGTTGATCTTCTAATTGCAAGGTCAGCAGTTCAAAACCACTAGCCACTCCAAAAGAGAAAGATGAGGCTTTATGCCTTAATAAACAGCAGAGTCTGAATAACCCACAGGTCCAGGTCTACTCTGCCTTGTAGGATCACAGTGATTAAGAATTGACCCAGTGGCAGTGCGTTTGAATGGGCTCAGGGCTGTCAACTCAATGCAAGGTCAGTAGTTCAACCCTTAACCCACTGTTCTGCAAGAGAGGTGAGGCTTTCTGTTCCTGTAAAGATTTACAACCTCAGAAACCCAAAGAGGCAGTTCTATTCTGTTTTCTGGGGGGTCACTGTGCTATAAGTCAGAATTGGTAGGAGTAGTGAGTTTGGGTTTTTGACTAGAGGTTAGAGTCAGGGGCCATGGTGGTCTGGTGGTGGAATTTCCACCTTCCATTTCAGGAGCCCTAAATTCTGTTCCTTGCCAGCAATCTTCCTGTGTAGCCACTACCCTGGAGATCACACAAGACTACAATGACAAATAGGGTTCAGCAGAACTATCCAATTAGGAAGGAAGCACAAGCGATCTCCTTCCCTAAATCATCCAGTGACAATGCTGAGGATCCTAAGGGCATCATTCCATGAGCCAGGGACCTGCTCAATGGCAGCCAGCAGCCCCAGTCAGAGAGTTAGGAAAGTTACAGACCTTCCTTCACCCCAATACAGGTGATCATGAGAGGAGCCCTAAATTGGAAAAGTGTAGCATCCTAAGATCTGCCTGTTTTGAATATTTTGTGATATGTTCCCTCATTTTGAACCTGTCAAGTATTACTTGTCAATCATCTGCATATAGCTTGTTAAGATGACAGAGCCTTAGATACATGCATGGAAGACCTCCCCAATCCCTAGATTAGCAACAAAATCTATCAGGGAAGACAAGCTGAAACATGCAGCAAAACCAAAACAACAACAACAATAACAACAACAGCAAAACAAAAACAACAGAAGCCTGATCCCCATAAAGACCCTGCTATTGATTTATGGAAACAAGAGAATTAGTCGTTGCAATAAAAGGTCTTTGGGAGAAAGCAGCACAACCAGAAGTTATCTGATGTGCATTGAATAATCTAATAACCATCCTGCCACACCTGCAATGCTTAAGAACAAGAGAGATTATTAAATTTGTGCATGGAAGGTAAAATTACTGCAAAGAATGGCTTTGGGGAATATACAAGACACAGGAAATGAAATGAAGTAAAATAAATACCGGGGCAGATCACTGGTTTCTCTGTATTGCTAGGTAGGTTTAATTAATTGCTAATATAGCACTGAGCCATGCGCTACTCAATCAGAACCATAGCTTCAATTTTGGTATTTTCCTCTTAAATACCCATTCATTAGGAAAAAAGAAAATGTCACCAGACAAGGAGCATGTTTGTGATTTAGAACGCAAACTTTTCATCTTCAGCTGTAAAATATTGAGGAATCTTGGGAAGATGTTTTTAAAATGATTTCAGAGATTCCCTTCCTTTTAAAAGGCGGAGGAGGGACTTCAGTGTCATTCAAAATCTCACTGAAATCTGCAAGTGAGTGAGATTTCAACTCTTCTAGGCCTTCTCTGCAATAGCTTGTTAAGTGCGGGTGTGTGAGCATCATCTGGAAACTGAGTGGGGTACACAGCAAGGCCAGCAGTTCAAACCCAGTAGCCACACTCTGGGAGAAAGAAGAGACTTTCCCGGGAAGATTTATGGTCTTGGAAATGCAAAGCAGCAGATCTACTCTCATGGTTACCACGAGTCAGAAGTGACTCCCTAGCAGTGGGTTCTGGGTGGGATTAGTGGTTACTCATTGGGCTGCTAAGCACAAGGTCAGCAGTTTGAAACCAACAGCCACGAGACACAGAGCTATCCACTCCCTGAAATAATGATAGCCTTGGAATTCCACAGGAGCAGTTTTACCCTGCCCTAGGGTGGCTATGAGTTGGAATTGACTTGATGGCAGTGAGAGTTTTCTGAGTGAGAAAGGAGGAGTTTTGTATGCACACAAATCTGGTTCAAACCCTAGATCTGGCACTTGCCAGAAGGGTAACTTTGGGCAAGTTACACCACTTTTCTGAGCCTTCATTCTCTATTGGTACAGGTATGCTGTGAGGATGGGCTGTGGTTTATTCATCTGCTATCCACCCAGCACTGGGCAACAGGCTGTACATATAGTCCACAGCCAGCATTGACTGAGAGCTGATTAGGTGCTGGACTTTGTGCTAATTATTTGCTCATAACTCAACTCTCAGGGCCACGGAGTCCACCCATCTGTATCTTCTGGGTTTCTATGTTGTTATCTGCCATTGAGTCAGTGCTTTGAGGTGGCTGCCATGGACCCAGGTCTTGCTCCATCGCTGTGGTCCCTCGGGCTTTCCTGGTCTGATTTGAGGAAGTAGACCACCAGGTCTTTCTTCCGAGTCTGTTCCAGTCTGGAAGTTCCCTGATACCTTTTGCGCATCCCAGTAACTGATACATGCGTGGGTGGGCACTGGTAAAAATAAATTGTGGGTCACCCACTTAGAAACTGAAAGTTACGTGTGTGTAAGCATGCATAATAATTATAGTAAAAATAGTACGATTGCTTTCACGGTGATTCTGCGCCATGCTGAGTCCATGTGTGTCAGAGGAGAAGGTGGCCCACAGGGTTTTCAATGCCTGATATCACAGAATAAGATTGCCAGGACTTTCTTCCCAGGTTCCTCCAGGTAGATTGAAGCCTGTGATCTTTTGGTCAGCCATAAAGAGTTGACTGTTGGCATCACGTAGGGACTCCCAGTACATAAACAGAGCAGGACTTTGCTCTTAAGAAAATTCTTAAGAAAGCTTTAAAAAGTGTTAAAGAAAGGTTTTTTTGACCCTTCAAAAGAAAAGAAAAACCAGCTTCTCCCAGACTTAAAAAAGGAAAACAAACAAGCAAAAGCTCCAAACTAAACTTACTGCCATTGAATTGATTCTGCCTCATCGGGTCTCTAGGAGACAAAATAGAATGCCCCCTTTGGATTTCTAGGATATAAATTTTTCTGAGCATTGACAACTCCACTTTTCTCCCATAGAGCAATTGGTGGGTTTCGAACTGCCAGCCTTGGGGTTGGTGGCTTAGTGAGTGACCCACTGTGCCCCAGTGTCCCTTTGCAGCAGATGTAACTTTGAAATGCTTCTGTGGATTATCTTTTATCCTCGGGTCATTCTAGGAATGGGGAAGGCCTTGATGCTCACCCAGTTGAACAATTAGAGAGGGAAAGAGGAGAACCAGATGTCCTGAGACGTCCAAGAGCACCAGTCACCCTTGAAGAGTTGTTGGACTGGCTCTTGAGGTAACAGCATCAGTGGAAACAGAAGGACTAGGATGGGAACATAAGAGTTCAAGTACTTCCAACTTTGACATGCAGCATCGTGCCTGGACATCACTCTCCCGAAGGGTCTCATCATTTGAAATGTCAAACACAGATCTGAATGTGCTGTCTACTAATTCACAGAGGGCGTCGGGCACTGGATAATTGCCCAACAGAAATCCTGTCATATAGTGTGAATGCCTTTATTATAAATAAGCCCTCAAGCACCTTAACTGGGTGCACTCTGTATTCATTGAAATGGCCCTCCTGTCTTCCCACTCCTGAAAGCCAGAAGTGATGGATTAGCCACTATTGATATTCACCAGCCGATTGTTTTCCAGGTGTGGCTGTCGGGGGAACAAAGGTGGCCTTCTTACAGCCATCTTGGCATTGGGAGCTTAATCTCCTAAGGAAAATCTTTAGCCAAGTCAGGTTTTGTGTCGCCATGTTAGTCACCCTACTGATTACATAAGGAACACGGGAGGAGCATTTCAAATGCCACCAGCTCTTGGCAGTGGAATGACAATGAGGATGAAGTGTGGAAACAAGAGGTACTCAGAAAGCCAAACGTGGGGCGGAGACCTCCAGCTCCCCGTGTCTGGCTCTGCCTATCCATTAATTCAGGCCCTTTGCAAGATGATGTGCAGGAAGGGGGACACCATTTGAATGGATTATTTGCACCTATCCTGTGTTCCTGATGTCAGCTAATTTGACATGAAGAACAGCTAGGCTGCATCCTGCTAAATAATCAAATCGATAGTTAGTATTGTTTGTGATAAGTGTGTGTCTTCTGTGAGGGCTTCCCGGGTCTTCATGAAGGTGCTGGAGCCGCTGTCATTCTGATCAGCAGTGCTGCTGCCATTCCAATTCTGACAACGAAACCTCACCCCCACTGGATTTAGGGAGTTAAAGTGAGTCTTTAGCAAGCCTTTCATATAATCGACACATCATTACGGTTTATTACCAAAGGGAATGCAGAAGTTAAATCACACAGGCTCATTCCTGACCTAGGCCAAACAGTAAAGCCTCTGCTCTCTGATGTTGACTCTAATTTAATAGTTATTAGTGGCACCATTACTTGAAAACAGGCACCCATGTGTCTATATGGAGCCAAAATAAGTGTTTAGTCTCCACATACCAAGTGAGCCCAGCCCGTGAACAAAAACGTTGGGGGTTTTGATAAGCCAGTGTAATTTTTCTCGAGTCACCTACCTAGGATTTTGCCAGGGGTTTTATTTTGCTTGGATCCACAATCGATGCTCCTAGAAGCAGCAGTAAAGAAATCAAAAGACATGTTGTACAGGTAAATCTGCTGTATGAGACTTTATTTAGAGGTTTGCAAAGCAAGGATGTTTGAGGGCTAAGGTGCACCTGACCCAAGTCATGGTGTTCTTCATCACCTCATATGTGTGTGAAAGTTGCCTGGCCCTGTGCAATCCGCATAACTGTTCTACGCTTATGTCCATTGTGGCAGCTCCATCGTCAATCTATTCTGTTGCGTTTCATCTCCTCTTTTGCTGCCCCTTCACTATACCAAGCATGATGTGCCTCTCCGTTGACTTGTCTCCCCTGACAACATGTCCAAAATACGTGAGATAAAGTCTTAGCAACCTTGCCTAAGGAGCACTCTGGACATACTGCTTTCAGGACAGATTTGTTTGTCCTTTGAGCGACCCATGGGGCTTTCAATATTCTTGGCTGCTTTTCGACACTTGTACTTGAGCTTTAGAAGATCTTGATGTTTTTGTCTCCTGGTCTTGTCAAAAATAGGTTTGATACACTTGGTGTCATAGTTTGTGAGAAATCCAAGTGTGGAAATGAGAGATAACTCTTAGCCAGGGTCTAAAGGATATGGTCACCAGGAGTGCTTAACTCTGTAGTCTAATAGAGATTAGACAACAAAGCATTTAGATGAACAGATTTACAAACAACCCCTAGACTTTTCTTGGCAAGTTGAGAGAGGATCTCCTTCATTTATAGAAAGTGAAGACGGTGCGGGGGTGGGGGGGTATGGATTCTTCTGTTTATTTTAAGGGAATGAAATTTATAATTGGCTACTTCTTGACTGTGGAATTGAGTCTGTGAAGGAAAAAAATTCCTCATCACTGTAGCTCCCCTGACATCCTACTTTTTAAATAAACCTCTTAGTGTATTTACTTCTTCTCTAACCCCAATGGCAGGAGCCCTGCTCTCTTCATGTAAGACTCCATTATCTCTTTCACTCAGTCACTTGCTAAACAAACTTTTACCAGCAAAGGGTGTTCGCTTTTCGAATCCACCCAGAACGTAGAGTTGGAATTTGGTGGGAGCAAAATGTGATGGTCAAACCCAACCCAGCCCAGCCCAGCCCAGCTCAACACAACTTCCTGGTTTCCATGGAGTTGATTCTGACTCATGGCAACTCCATGTGCATGGGGTCAAACTGCACCATTGGGTTTTCAATGACTGACTTTTTGGAAATAGTTGGCCAGACTTTCTGCCAAGATTCTATGATCTTGACCAGCCTCTCAAGGAGGTGAACTTCTGAAAGACCTTGGGAGCAGGGATCAATGATTGGAGTCTTTGTAGAACGTGAAGCGGCCTCCGTGTGGCGCACATGGTATGCACTGGGCAACTAGGGGAAAGGTTGGTGGTTCAACTCCAGTGAGCCACAGCATAGAAGCAAGGTCTGGCGATCTTCTGTACAGATTGATACTGTTTTGATTGTGTGCCACCCATGGAGCTGGACTCATAGCAACCGTCTAGGACAGGGCAGAACCACCCTGTTGGGTTTCCAAGGCTGTCATCATTAGAGAAGCAGACAGGCACACCTTCTCTGCAGAGTGGCCAGAGGGTTCTGGGAGCGGTGGAACAAAACCTTATGGGACGCAGGTTGACTCTGTGACCTAGGAGGTCTGCAAGACCTGGAATCGACTGGACTGCAGTAAGAAGTTGAAGTGCCTTTGGTTATCCAGACAGAGGTGACCCCCAGGTGTGGAGCTCAGGGCAGGGGTACATTCACAGAGGGTAGAGGTATCACTATATATATATATATATGTATGTATATATATATATATATATATATATATATATAGAGAGAGAGAGAGAGAGAGAGAGATTTTCAAGCCACAGATCAGGGTGTGGACCATGGAGAAGGCCACATAGGCTCTGGGAAGCAGAGCTTTCAGCACTGAGTTTGGGCTGCAGCTGTAGTGAGAGAAGAAGCATCCGGCTGCCAGCTGACAAGTTAGCTGTTCAAACCCACCCACTGTTTCCCCGGAGGTCGGAGTGGCAGTCACTCACTGCCATTGACTCACCTCTGAGACATTGGACAGAGTAGACCTACCATTGAGTTCCTGAGATTATAAATCCTCACAGGAACACACAGACTCATCTTTCTCCAGTGGAATTCTGATCTCGTGGTTAGCAGTCCCACACATAACCCATCATGCCAACCTCTGCCGCCATTCTACTGTGGCTGCTGCCCTACATCCTGCCCCAGGAAGTCATCTGGGCACAGTGCCTGGTGGCCAGTTCCAAGAAATGGGCAGCTGGAATGGATGGTTCCCTCTGGAGCGCATGAAGGATCTCAAAGTCATTGCACTTCAGGCATCGCTAGAAATGAGACACCAAGTGAGGAGACACAGGCTCACCATTTTCCAAAAGTCAACCCCAGGGAGAAGGGATAGGGCTGTTTTGGGTTCAGAAAGGCAACCTGATGGGCAGAGGTGATAGTGTGGACTTTGAGATTGAGAGGAAGAATTTGTGCATCCGGGTGAAGAGAGTTACCATGAAGTAGTATCTGAGAGCTTAAGATACAAATCCTACTGTCTGGGTCTGCATTTGGCCTTTGCTATTTTACTGTATGACCTTGGCAAGTTCCTTGACCTCTCTGTGCCTCGGTGCCACATTTGAACAGTGGGGACAATAAATGTTGAGAGGTATTGAGTTAATTCTGACTCACAGCGACCTCATGGGACAGAGCAGTGCCGCGACCTTGGCTGGGATCTTTACAACAGAAGTTCACTGGCGTTTTCTCCCTTGAAGTTACTGTTGTTCAGCACCGTCACACCAGTTCCAACTCCTATGACCCTGTGCACAATAGAACAAAACACGTCCCTGCCTGGTGCCATCCTCACATTTGTTCCCATGCCTGAGCCCGAGCTGCAGCCGCTGGACCAATCCAACTCATCATGAGCCTTCCTCCCTTTTCGCCATCCCTCCGTCTTAACAAGCATGATGTCTTTCTCTAGGATTGGACTCTTCTGATTACATCTCCACATATGTGAGGCAAAGTCTCACTGCCCTTGCTTCCAGGGAGAGTTCTGGCTGTACTTCTTCCAAGACAGACCTGCTCTTTTGGCATTTCATGGTACTTTCAAAATTCTTCACCTAGCCACCAACCTTTTGGCATTTCACTGGGGCTGCTTATCTAGTCATTTGAATTATGTTTTTGTTTTTTTTTAAAAAAAAACTAACCAACTTAACACGTATCAGTTACTTCAAATGCTAAGTTCTTTTTTTCTCAACACGAAAAGGGGCTTGAATGTAGGGGTCAGAGAGATCTGGATTTCAAATCTAATTCAATATGCCACTTAGTGGCTTTGTGATCTTGAATAGCCTGTTTCCTTTTCTGAAGGCAGCTGCTTGAAAGGGCATCCATTCTTCCGTCTTTCTTTTTCAATGTCCAACTGTTACTCGCCTATGACACAAACGAAAATACCACAGCTTGGATCAGGCATACCTTAGTCCTCAAAGAAGCATCAGACATTTAAACTATGGTGTCAGGAATGAATATTGAAAGGACCATGGACAGACAGAAGAACAAACAGATCTGTCTTGGAAGCAGTACAAGCAGAGTGCTCAAAGATGGTGAGACTTCATCTCAGGCATGTGGGACATGTTTTCAGGAGAGACCAATCCCTGGAGGACATCATACTTGATGAAGTAGAAGGACAATGGAAGAGAAAGACTTTAGACAAGATGAAATGACACAGTGGCTACGACAATGGCCTCCAACAGAAGGACAGTTGTGAAACTGGCACAGAATGGGACAGGTTTGACTTTGAGGTACAGAGGGGTGCTGTGAGTCAGAACTAACTTGACAGCACCTGTGTTAGGTCAGGGTGACTAGTGAAACAAACCCACGGCCATCTACATATGTGTAAGAGAGAGCTTCATAGCAAAGAGAAATTGAATATTGAGAAAACATTCCAGCCTAGTCCAGATCAAGTCCATAAGTCTGACATTAGTCCATATGGCCAATAGCAGGCTATGAATTCATCTTCAGACTTACACAATGATGCCAAATGCAAGAAGATCACAAGCCAGTGAGTGGAAAATCTTGTGGATCCAGTGGTGGTGGGAGCATCTCCATGCAGATGAGGGTCTCTGTGTGGTTCTCCCAGTTCCAGGACTCTGGCTGCCATCAGCATAGCTCCAGGTGGTTTGTCAACAGGAATGTGAAGCAGAGAGAGAATATGCCCTACCTCCAGGGAGGAAGAGAGAAAAACTCCCAGAACCTTCATGAGAAGGCCGCATCCACAAGGAGGGCTCACTAGCTGTGCCCTGATTGACAGGCTAGACTCCACCCCTTTACTCTTATTTATCAAGTTGACATGCAAATGAGTGACCACCACAATACCCTAACAGCAAAAGCTTGCAAGGGCTGTTGTGAGGGTTGGTAAGGTAAGGGTGGGCTCCTGGACCCCAATCTGCTGTATCATGAACTCTCATGGATGTTCGGTCTCTGCCTGGTGGTGGACCAGTTGGTACACAGGATGTGGGAAATGGAATGTTTGTTTTAGAAAGACAATCAGGGTCAATGCCATTGTTACTATTATTTTTGGCAGTGGAGCTGCTGAAAGTGAAATGCACAGGAGGGAAATAATCTCAGCAAAACTATGGAAAACACTATTTTCAACTCACTATCTGAACAGATTGATTAAATATGCCAGATAGGAGATGGCGAGCGTGTGATAAAGACTCTGGTGTGATGGAAAGCAATGGTGGGACCTAAGGGCATGGGGGTAGTCGGGGATCCCAATGTGAAAGGAGCCCTGTTGGCACAATAGTTAATTGCTTGGTGGTAAACCCAAAGGTTGGAAGTTTAAACTTACCCAGAGGCTCTTCGGGAGAAAGGTCTGGCAGTAGGCTTCCTTAACAGCGACAGCCAATCAAACCTCAGCTGGCAGTTCTACTCCATCCATCGCTAAATAGGAATTGACTTGATGGCACCCAAAGGCAAGAACATCCATTCTTTGGCTTCAGTTAGCCAAGGCTGGGACCCAGCAGTGACATGTGGGTTGTATGGTTTTGGGCAAGTCCAGATCAAAGTTTCACTCATTCATTTGGATAGTACCTTCAATACCTGTAACACAAATACCACAGGTGAAGTGGCAGTGGGAATAAACATTGGTTTTCTCACCATTCTGGAAGCTGAAAGTCTAAACCAGGGTCTTGGCTCTCTCGCTTCCATCTGTTGAGTCTCCGCTCAGCATGCTTGGTGTTCTTTGCTCGTCAGTGATCATCACCCCTCCTGTCTTCCCTTGGGTGTGTGAGTATGCCTGCATCTAGTCTAGTCTGTATTTACTCTCACTTAAGAGTTGAAAGATTTAGGACCCAGTGTCCTTGGATCTGACCTAAATGACCTAGCAAAGGAAATAATTTCAAATAGGCTTGTATCCATAGGTGTGGTGGTGTTATGAAGTGCTGTCAGGCTGGTTCTGACCCATAGTGACCCTGTGTGCAAGAGAAAGAAACACTTCGGAGGCCTTTTGCCATCCTAACCATTGTTTTGCTGGAGCCATTGTTGCAGTCACTGTGCTAACCCATCTCATCAAAGATCTTCCTTTTTTTTTTTTTCTGCTGCTCTTCTATTCTATCAAGCATGACATCCTTTTACAGGAACTGGTCTCTCTGATTATATATTCAAAGTATGTTAGGTGATGTGCTAGACCAGGTTATCTAGGGAAATAAACCCATGGACATTCATATATGTATAAGAGATAGCTTTATATCAAACAGCAATTGTATATTGAGAAAACGTCCCAGCCCAGTCCAGACCGGACCCATAAGTTTGATACTAGCCCATGTATATATCCAATACAAGTTCATCAATCACTCCTCAGACTCTCGCAGCACATGCAATGATGTCAAATGCAGGAAGATCACAGGCGAGTGAGTGAAAAGTCGTTGGATCCAATGGCAATAGAAGCATCTCAGCAATGGTAGGGGTCTCCACATGGCTCCTCCAGCTTCCTGACTTTGTCTCAACAGGAAGGTTAAGCAGAGAGTGTGGCCTGCCTTTCAGGAGAAAGAAGGAAAGTTTCCTTATGAGAATGTAACACCCACAAGGAAGTATCATTAGGATGTGACCTGATTGACAGGTAGATTCTACCTTTTCACACTATTTATCAAGTTGACATGAAATTATTTGACTACAAACAGCGAAGTCTCACTGTCTTCTCTTCTGTGGCAGTTACATACTCTGTCAACTTGCACAGGGGTGGAGTCTAGCCTGTCAATCAGGTCACAGCCATTGAGGCCTCTGTGTGGCTGTAACCTTCTCATGAGGATTCTAGGAATTCTTGTTTTCCTCCCTGGTGGTGGGACACACACCTGCTGTGAGATATTCCTGTTGACAAGCCATATGCAGCTATGTTGGTGGAGCCCTGAAGCAGGAGGAGTCACAGGGAGACCCAGACCCTCAGATGCTTCCACCATCACCAGATTCACAAGGCTTCCTACCCACTGGCCTTCCTGTGATCTTCCTGCATTCAGTATCATTGCATGTGTTGTGTGAGTCTGAAGAGGAATTTATAGACTGATATTGGACATATGGGCTAACATTAGACTTAAGCACTTAATATGGATTGGGTTGGAATTTTTCTTAATATACAGTTTCTCTTTATATAAAGCTTTCTGATACACATATGAGTGTCTATGAATTTGTTTCTCTAGTCAACCCAGACTAACATACCTTCTAAAGAGTACTGTAGCTTTACTTCTTCCAAGACAGATCTGTTTATCCTTTTGCAAGCCCATGGCGCTTTCAATGCCCTTTGCCAGCACCCTAATCCACATGCACTGATGCTTTCTTGGGGTTCCTAATTCAATATCCCACTCTCACATGCATATGAGATGATTGAAATACCACAACTTGAGTCAGGTGACACCTTTGCCCTCAAAGGGACCTCCTTACTCTTCAGCACTTCAACCAATAGATAGAGGAGTTAGGATTCCAACTTGCATTTTGGGGGATACACATTGAATCCCTGGCAGGCAGTGGTTCCAGGTAAGCTCTGTGGGACAGAGAACAAGGATGCTTGTACCAGTGTGTTAATGAGCAAGTTACTGCTGTGGGGAGCTGTAGTCCAGTCAGTGTAGGACTCGTTTAAGAGGACAAGGGAACATTCTGATATCACCCGCCCCTCTCATTTATCTTTTTGTGAGGTGGTTCCTGCAGACATGGACTTCTGAATGCCTTGAGAACTGTTAACTTCCTGGCACTTCCATAGGGGTCTACGATGTTTATCTATGATCAGAGAGAGAAGCGAGCCTGTGAGTAAGGGTGGGTATGGTGGGGCACTGACAGCATCTGCTAAAGACCAATTATTTGACCTTTCTGAATGTCAGTCTCCTCCTTTATCAAGTGATGATGATGATGATGATGATGATGATGATCATCATCATCATCCAATCATATACTTGACAGTGTTGGTGAGGACTGAGGCCGATGGTGGACATCCAGGGTTTCCTTTGTGTTGGCTAACAGGATGGGTGCTGGCAAGGTGTACTCTTACTGTTAGGAAAGAAAATGATATGAATGAGGAGACTTCTGCCTTGCAAAGAATAGTGTCTGTGGACCTTACCCAGGAAATAAATTATGAGAGGGAATTTGTGTCCATTTAATTTGCTTGGAGGAGTGCCCACAATAGAATCGTATACACTTGGTCACTTAAAAGAATTATGTGTGGCCGCCACATTGAAGTCACATTTATCCTCTCGGACAGCAGCTCGTCTTGAGCGTGGAGTTTGTAATTTACTTACAGGTGTATATGGTAGGATCGCTCAGGTTAATGCCCAGGAACAGACACCCACAATTAGCAAGTTAATTAGGGTCTTGATTTTAGTAGCGAGGGATAATCTTTTATTAGCTTAGGTCAGACCCTGAGGTTTCCTGGGCATGGCCTTTCCATGAAAATATTGACAGAGAGTGGATCCTAACAGCTTCTACCCCACTATTCACATAGGTGTGCAACATCCAGGATCTTTTGTGGAGAGGACAACCACAAGTCTAAAGGGCCTGGAGCTAAGCCAGCCTGTTGCACAATAATAGCAAAGAAAGCAAAACAAAAGAGAAGGAATTTGTAGTGCAGTGGTAGAATTCTTGCCTTCCATGCACAGGACTAGGGGCTTGATTCTGGGCTGGTCCCCTCTCATGCGTCCACTCCCCCTCTGACGGTGGATGCTACTTGCAGCTCGTATGATGAGTGGAGCTTCCGCTGTGTTACTCAGGGCTTCCTGCAGCAAGCTGAATTAGAAAGTCCTGGCTGAAAATCAGCCAGTGTAAACTTCAGGGATCGCAATGGCACAATCCCCAGTTGGTCCCGGAGGTGGCTCAGGGCTGGGCTGCATGGTGATCAGCATGCACATTGCTGAAGCAGAGTTCGTGACAACTACCAGGAACAACAGCCAACACAATGGATGTCCTTCCTCGCCCCTTGGGACATCCTGCTGTCCACTCTTGGAGGCATTCTTCCCCCGTAAAGAGTCACAGCTTTGCAAACTCTCTGAGACACCTCTACTCTCTCCTATAGGGTCGCTCAGAGTTGGGATGAACTCTAGGGCAGTGGATTTGACTTTTTGGATTTTTTAAAACTCAATTTATTCGGTGCTCCAACAGCATTTATCACAGTCCATCCATCCATTGTGTCAAGTGTATGTATACATATGTTGCCATCATCATTTTCAAAACACAGTCTTTCTACTTAAGCCCTTGGTATCAGCCTATTTCCTCCCTTCCTCTTGAAACCTTGATAGTTTATTATTATTTTTTCTTGTCTTACACTGACTGAAGTTGAGTTTTTTGAGCTAGCTTAGAACCCTGTTTTTGTTTTTCTCAGCATAGCCTTCTTGGATAAATCCATATTAGCATTTTAGTTGAGGCCTTTGTTGGCGGGGAGGGGACTCATAAAAGACCCCCTCCTGCAGGAGTTCAAATGGACTTGAATGTGGTGAGTCTGGGTTTGGGGGGTTGGCTATGGTGCTAACTGGTGCCATAATGGTTACGACCTAGGTCAGCAGCTCAAAACGATTGGCTGCTCTGAAAGAGAGAAAGAGAAAGAGAGAGAGAGAGAGAGAGAGAGAGAGAGAGAGAGACAGACAGACAGACAGACAGACAGACAGACAGACAGACAGACTGGGCTTTCTACTCCCATAAAGAGCTAATAGTCTGGGAAACCCACAGGGGCAGTTCCACCCTCCCTTACAGGGTTACTCTTGAATTGCTGTTGACTCATTGCTAGTGAGTTTTGAGATTTGGGTGCTGAACAACCCTGGGAGTGGTGAGCTCTCCTTTGTTCTAGTATCTCTGTCTCTGTCTCTCAATCTCTCTCAGTGGCAGTCACTGACCCACAGCGGGGCTTCTGTGGAATTGGCTAGAGATGGTACATCCAGTTTAGAGTTGGGAAGAGGCCATCTACCAAAGACTCCTCTAGCAGTGGAGGGAACAAAGAACAAGGTTCCTCTTTTTCTGCATTAAAGGCATGGGTTTGCTGTCTCTGTTCTCTGCCCACGGGGGTCCTTCTCACCTCCTACTTCTTCTTGGCATCCGGTGTCTGCTCAGCTGGGTTGGAAAGTTGCTAAGCATGTCTCTTGCCTAATAAGGTGGAAGCTTGGCCATGCCTCATGTGCTGTAGAAAGGATGATGGACAAGGCTTTTAAAATCTGTTTGGCTCCTGTTTCCTACTCCATCAGTCATGAATTGTAAGAGTCAGTTGTTCTGTTTCTGTTCGCAAAAACAGGAGCAGCGATGAGGTCGTGACCAATTCAGCTTCGGTAAGTCACTTCATCCTTTTCAGAGTGCTGATCTTGGGCTCCACACACAGTCTCTGGCCTTTCTTTGAGAAGGGCAGGTGACTGAAACATTTGCCCCCATTTTGATGGAGACTAAATATGTACATGGAAACGCCTGAGATTGAAACGCCAAGCCAACCACAGAGGGTGACATTTGACCCATGTCAAAGATTTGTGCTAATTTTTTTCCTTAGCACAACATCCATAGTGTAATTTCTGCCCCTTTAGACATGTTAGTATGAGGGACTAGTGCCTGGAGGAGGACATCATGCTTGGTCAAATGCACCAGCAGCAAAAAGGAGGAAGGTGCTCAGCCATATAGGTTGACAGAGTAGCTGCTGCAGTGGGCTCAGGCATCAGAACTATTGTGAGGCTGGCTCAGGCCTGAGCCATGCTTTCTTTGTTCTGTGTAGATTTGCTCTGAGCCAGAACCCATTTGTTGGGCCACTAACCAAAAGATTAGCAGTTCAAAACCACCAATTGATCCTGAGGAGGAAGATGGGGCTTTCTATTCCAGTAAGCAGTTGACCTCTCAAAAAGCCACAGGGGCCATTCCCTTGGTATAGAACTATCAGGCTGTTTTGAGCTGGAACGTGATTGGTGGCTGTAAGTTTTGACTTTGGAATAACAACAATCTTAGACAGTCATTTTAGAAAGCAAAAATGGTGGAAATTCTCCAGAGATCATATTCTGTTGCTTGGGTACCCACATTCTAGGTGGAAGTTAGTAAACACATGAAATAATGTGTTTAATGTTCAGTAAGTGTTTCTTCTTGAGTGACAGGTAAAATATTCACCTCCTCCAAACATGCCCACTTTCTAATCCTTAAGACTTGATTTGTAATTGATTTGTGTTGCTCCAAGTCACAGAGTTGCAATTTACCCGGGCAGTACTGGAAGACCAGTATAGAGGCAGGCCCCAGAGTATGAGTTCCAGTCCTAAGTCTACACACTGGATTTGTATGTATGCTGCACAGTTAGGCATGGTGTGAACCAAATGCCAGTCACCTCAATAGTTGTCTTAGTTTGCAGCACATGATGAACCATCTAGGAGGAAACCTGGTGGGGCCATCAGGTAAGCAGTAGGCTGATAACTGCAAAGACATAGATTTCAACCCCCCAGTTGCTGTTCAGAAGAAAAATGAGGCTGTCTGCTTTCAAAAAACTTACAGCCTCAAGAACCCTACATAAGGTCTCTGTGATTTGAAATGGACTCAATGGATGCAGGTTTTATTGGTTTTTTATCTTTCTCTGCATTAACCCCCCCCCCTCCGCCTCAAACCACATTAAAGACAACACTTCCAGAGACTAAACTCATCTTTAGCATAATGATCATAATAATCATAATACATAAGGCTTCAATGAGTGTAGAAAAGGAGCATTCATTTGTTATTTCAAATGAAGGCATATACCTCAAGTGTTCAATATGGTGAGCTTGATGGGGGTTAGTTTGTAACGATGGGCTTGGCCGAATTTGTCCATCTATACTCCAGGGCTGCCTGGATCTCCTGTGCTCTGTTGCAGAGTTTCCTAGGTAGTTATTGAACCTGGTCTGTGCTCTGCAATCAGGATGTGTTGGATCATTTCCTATCACAGTCAGTAGTTCTGGCTCCCTTGTGTTCCATAGTCCAACCTGCAGTCCAGGGCTTTGTCAGACATGGTGAGTGATGGGTCACTAGGGAGAAATTAAGGAAGGTCAATGGATCGTCCTCCTCCATGTGCCAGGCTGAGTCTGGGGTCCTCTGTTCAGGGTCTTGCTGAGCCAGAAGAATCTGTAAGGTAGCGTTGGTGGTACAGGGGTGAGGAGAGTGGTCTTCAGAGAAGCTGGAAAGTAGATATGATCAGACATAGTTGTCTTGGTAGGTAGGTGCCATCAAGTCACTTCTGACTCATCGTGATGCTGTGTATCACAGAATGCAATGCCACCTGGTCCTGTCCTGTTCTCGTGATGGTTGTGTTCAAGCCTATTGTTGCAGCCTCTGTGTCAATTCATCTTGTTCTGGATATTCTTCTTCTTCTTCACTAATGCTCAACTTTACCAAGCATGCTGTCCTTTTTTAGTGACTGGTTTCCCTTGATACCATGTACATGGGATGGAATCTCGCCATTCTTGCCTTTAAGGAACATTCAGGTTGCACTTCTTTCAAGACATATATGTGTGTTCTTTTGGCAGGCAACAGTATTTTCCATATTCTTCTCCAGCACCGTAATTCAAGTACCTTGGTTCTCCTTATTTAGTGTCCAACTTTCCCATGCATATGAGGCGATTAAAACTACCATGATTTGAGTCAAGCATACCTTCATCTTTAAAATAATATCCTTGCTTTTCAGTACTTTGCAAAAGGTCTTGTGCAGCATAATTCCTCGTTTATATCTTGACTGATGCTTCCGTGAGCAAGACAAAATCCTTTGCAACGTCATTCTTTTCTTCGTTAATTAATCTGTTACTTTTTGGTCCAGTTGTGGGGGTTTTGTTTCCTAGTTGTAATCTCTAGTAGCTCAAGTAAGGGAACCAACAAGTTTTGCCATCTTTACTTCTGTGGAACCTCTGGTTGGGGGTGATTTGTTTCTTCTTCTGGAAGTCTGCAGTGTATCTTGTTCATTTCTGTGTTAGACCAGATTGACTAGGAAAACCAATCCAGTGACACTCGCATATGTGTAAGAAAGACCTTTATGTCAAGACGTGGTTATATATCAGGGAAACATCCCAGCTCAATTCAACTCAAGCCCTTAAATCTGATACTAGTCCTTATGTCTGCCTTCAGACTCATTCAGTCACATGCAATGATGTGAAATGCAGGAAGATCACAGGCATTGGATGCACATATTGTGGATCCAATGGTGGTGGAAGCATAACAGGGCTCTGGCAGGCGGCTCACCAGCAGGAAGGTGAAGGTAGAGAGAGAGATGGGGAAGGTCCTAGAACCCTTCTTATGAAAGGCCATGCCCACTCTTAAGGAGTCCCTATCAAACTGTGACCTGATTGACAGGCTAAACTCTACCCCTACACTTTTATATATTTTCAAGTTGACATGAAATTATGTAGCTATCACAATTGCCCACACCCACATTCAAATGCATGGACGCTTCTATCTTCTTTCTTCATTGGCTAGCTTTCACATACATATGGGAGCCCCCAAATCAAATGTTTACTGGCTGACTCTTTCACTGGAGAAAACAGAGCTGCCCATCCATCTCTCCTTTATGTTCCTATCGTTGGCAAAACATTGATGAAGAGGGAAGAAATCATTCCTGATCTTTTTCTAAAAATCCCTGGCAGTATGGTGGGTGGGGAGTGAGGTGGGGTGGGGCAGGCGGATGGCTCATCTTTCAATCTCCACTTAAGTTCCCTTCTAAGCTCAGCTTCCCTGATTACTAATCAACGCCGCTTTGTGGCTTGCAGAATAAGCACCTCGTTTGTTAGTAAAGAAATCAGGTTGGTATTTAAGACGAAAGAGGATTTGAAAAAAATGATTGATGATTTTAAAGGGTCACTTGGGACTGGCTTTGCAGATCCTACTGCATTGAGATGGGTTTTGGTTCGATTGCTGGTGATGCCGGTTGGATTAGACCTGCAACATGCCCCGAAATCCCAAGATCCCCTGCTAACCACTAAATAGTCCCACTCTTTGGCCAGTGAGCATGCAAGTTATCTGAAAACAAAACCCAGCCCCCATGCTGCAGACAGTTGGCCTCTTTCAGTCCAGCTGAGAGGTGGGCAGAGGCCTTTTGACAGGTTTTGTTTAATAGGTGACTTGCAAGCACTCACTAGGCAGTATGCAGTTCCATGAGGGCACAGAAGAAACCGAACATGTGTTGCCTACTCCCCGGAGGCTTCTTGTCTGGAGGGAAAGAGTGGGATCTTTAGAAAGACAAATCAGTTGTGGTAAACCAATGGTTCTGCGATCCTTGGTGGGAAGGACACAGAAGATCACCCGGGCACTTTCTAAGTTGACTGAGTGTGGCCCATTTGTGTTTGCTTCTAGGCTGGTTGGCCAGCATGTCTTTAGCAGCTTGAGCACTGTGTCAGTCCTGGTAGACTAGAAAAACAAAATTCATAGACATGCATATGTATATAAGGGAGAGGTTTATTTATAGAGGAGTAGAACATTGAGAAAGCATCCCAACCCAGTCCAGTCCAAGATCATATGTCTGGTATTAGCTCACATGTCCTATACCACTCTATAAAGTCTTCTTCAGACTCACCAAGCACATGCAATGATGCCAGGACAATCAGAGGTCAGTGGGTGCAAAGTCTTATGTATTCAGTGGTGGTAGAAACATTTTAACGCTGGTAGGGATCTCTATGTGGCTTCTCTGGTCCCAGATGTTTGGTTCCATCAGGGTAAACCCATGTGGCTTCTCCTCTGACTCCTCCAATTTCCAGGGGTCAGGTTCCATCAGCACGCTGCCATGTTGTCTTGTCAGCTGCAATGTCTCCTAAGTACTGAGTCTTGTGTCTCTCATCTCCAAGGGGGAAATTCCGTGAGATTTCCCAGAATTCTCAGGAGAAAGCCATGCCCACACAGAGATCTCATTGGCTAGCTCCAGATCAACAGGCTAGACTCTACTCCTACACTCCGGATCATGAAATTGACACAAGAGTACATGACAGCCGCAAGCATCCACTGGGACTTAGATTCAATGCTCAGACCTTGGTCACCCTTCACCGCTGACCTGCATTCAGCTATGTGTCCAGCTAGATACTAGCCTATATGATCACCCTAAGGCAGCGGTTCTCAACCTGTGGGTCTCAACCCCTTTGGGGGTTTGAACGACTCTTTCACAGGGGTCACTTGATTCATAGCAGTAGCAAAATTACAGTGATGAAGTAGCAATGAAAATAATATTATGGTTGGAGGAACTATATTAGAAGCCCGAGGCATTAGGAAGGTTGAGAACCACTGGCCTAACGGGTGACTGGGCACCTTCTGGGCATTCCTGTCCACATGGAGTTGAATGCAAGTCTGTCACTCACCCAAGAGTTGATGGCGACACATCTTGACAGTGTAGGAAAAGAGTAGAACAGCTCCATAGGGCTTTGGAAGACCATGGAGTGTCTGGTGGATTCCAGTGGGTGACCTTGTGGTTAGCAGCCCAAGGGGGACCCTAATACTCCTCTTTTAACCCATTCGTTCTTCAAAACCCCTTTTCCCCTAGCACTTTGATCATGCTTCTAGAAACTCCTGTCCTGTTAGAGCCCGGTCCACTCAGGGTAGCCAACGAATGATATTTGTATGCTTCATGAGGGAATCAAATGAACACACTATTCTTTGCAACTTGCTCCACAGACATAAAGTCCTCCCCTTTCCCCTCCCCCATCTCTGCATCCAGGTCCGTCTCCCTCATGCCCCCACCTCTTCTGGCCTCTCATCTACCACTCGCTGTCAGCTCTGTCTTGTTAAACTCCCAGCACACCACCTTATCTGGAAGTTGGATGGCAAGAGAATGAATCCCAAATCAACCCTTGCACAGGCTTCTTGACGGAAGCCCCTCAGGGTCATAACTCCTCTGCTCTGTTTTGGCTGCAGCCTCAGAACATAGTACCTAGCCCTATAACTTTTCACAGCCACTGCTACACAAGATAGAATTACAATTATTGCTAGAAGAAGCCCCCCCCCCCCAACAAACAAACAAACGTTAAAAACCTCTCTCCTCTTTGTTGGCTATAAGAGACCTTTATTGGGAAGTCTGTTAAAAAAAAAAAACGACTGTGATTTTTTTAGGTTAGACGATAATCAGAGTACACCATGCTGCATGCAAATCTGTACCGTGATATATCTTCCCTCCCCCAACAGCAACCCAACCCTTAAAAGAATTTTATATACTTAAGACTAACCACTTCTTGCATCACAGAGTTAGTGTTGTTCTTTGGGGGGGGCGAGCAGTCGAGTGGGATCTGGGGTTATGTCTGAAATTATTATTTTTCCCCTTTACTCTTCAGTATACATTGGATACTCTTACCTGCATTGTGTGGGCTATTCCTGAAATCCTGCCTCTTCAAGTGAGACGTCATGATGCCTTGAGTCTGCCCAAGCCCCAGGGCAGGCTGGGAAGACTCAAACAGCCTTGTGAGGTTTCCGAGGAAGTGTTTCTGTGTAAAGTGGATCCCCAGGTCTTTTCTCCAGTGCAGTGGCAGGGCTGAGGTGTGGTGTGGGGTTTGAACCACTGGCTGCAGAGCACCTAACCACCTTTGTACTTCTTTACTTAATGCCTTCAATCTGTCGCTCTTCCGTTCAGAAATTTTGAGTTGTTTCCTAACCACATGCCTGTGAGTTTGAATTTCTGTATTTGACTTTCCAGAGCTGCTCTTATCTGACTCCACTTAACTTTTTCCTTGCCAACAGATCCCTCCTTCTCCCCTGCCTCCTCCTTCCTGTCTCCTCCTTCTTCCCTGAGCAAATCTATTTTCCATTAGGGTATTCACACCCATTTTGTTTCATGTCATTGATTGCAGTCTCCACAATGTACCATCATGGATCCTACGTCCTCCCTGTGTATCCCTCTTTCCAGTCCTCCTTTTTTCCTTTTGTATTTTGGAGATGCAACTAGATTTTTTTTTTTACTGAAAATATTTTCTATTAAGAATGCTCTTTCCTATCAACAGTTATTTCCTGCATTAGTGCACCTTCTTTCCCGCGTCAGGTGCTATTTATATAACAGCTTTGTCCATTTAAACCATATCAATTACAGAATTTCCAGAGAAGTAGCACTGCCCATCCCATCCCTAGATCTCTGCCCTCTGCTTTGTCACGTGCATGTAAAAATGTCAAATATGCCTTACATTTGGGGCACTTCATCCTGAACTCATTGGCGCGTCATTTGAGGTCATCTTGGGGAAGAGTGGGCACAGGGCAATTTAGTGATGACTAATCATTGGGTCTGAATCAGGAGTAGAGAAGCCGGGTGCTGCTTTTCATGGTACTTTTTGCTATTTTGAAACTTTCTAATCTGGTTCTTCCTTCACCCCCAAATAATTCCCACAAATTGGCTGACATTTGTTGTTGAGATAGGCACTCATTAGAAACATCAGAACAGGAGAAGGCCACCCTGGGTCAGATGCCTACACTCCTCAGGCCCAGTTTCCTTCACGACGATGGTGGGGAGTGTTGTTTTATGGGCATCCAGCCATACCATCCAGTTGGAGGTCAGCCATGCTATCCTCTCCAGGAGCTCACCCAAGTAACCAATGAGCCAACCAAAGCACCCCAACAGACTAAACTGGGTGGGGTGCTCAGGGTGGAACTCAATGAACACAAAAGCTCAACATCTGACTCGGTACCCTTTGTCACCCACACCAAAATGGCAAGCTCACTGCCATCGAGTCACTGCTGACTCATTGCCACCCCAGAGGACAAGGCAGAACTGCCCCTGAGGGTTTCCAAGACTGTAGCTCTTGGAATAATCTAATCTTTTTCCCCTCAGAGTGCCTAGTGGTTTAGAACTGCTTACCTTGCAGTTAGCAGCCCAATGGGTAACCACTGCGCTGCCAGGGCTTCCTGTCATCATTTTGTTTCAAATCTCTTCACACATTTGCTTAAACAAAACCGACCCTGTGGACATCAAGTCAATTCCCACTCATGGCAATCTTCCAAGACAGAGCTGAATGGCGTGCAGTGTTTCCAAGACCGTCATCTTTATAGAAGAAGACCCTCACTTCTTTTGCCCATGCAGCGCTTCAGAGGTGGATTTGAACCACTGACCTTTTTGGTTAGCAGCCTAATGTTGAACACCCCATGGAACCAGGCCTTGTTGGTTCAGGAACAAAGCATTTTGTTTCTCACTCTCAGGAGCCCCTCACTCAGTGCCTTTGAACCAATGACCACGCATAGCCATCCGACAGGGCAGGGTACGTCCTCTCTCTGGAATTCCAAGACGGTAACCCATGACAGAAACGATCAACTTTGTCTTTCTTTTGTGGATTGCCTGGTGGCTTTGAATTACTGACCTTGCTGTTAGCAGCTCAGCTTGCAGCCTGCTATGCTACTCGGACTTTCCCCAGCCCCTTGTGAAGGAAATTCATTTACATAAGGAATTACATTTTTGAGGGTGTGCAGAAGGAGAGACTTCCTTATATACCATCTAGTAGCCTCGATGGAAAGAGTGCTTGACGGAGTTTGTATTTTATGATTTAGTTGAGGAAAATCACTTACTGTGTGGAAGAAATAAGTTCTATGGGTCAAAGATTCAGTGATGGCCATCCAGATGACACTGGCCAACTGCTGCAACCTCTCTCGCTCTCCTTTTCCCAGTATGCCATTTGTAAAAAATAGAAGAAAAAGAAGAGTTATACAGCCACAAAATACAGTCCTCATTATTGGTGGCATCATGTTTTGTAAATTCTGAACACTGAATCGACAAACACTACATGGGTGCTTCTAGGAGAGAAAGACAAGGTTAGAGGTGGGTTCCTGGAAGCTTCCGGGTACAGTGTTTTCATGAATGGATCAGCCCATAACTTTGTTTTACGTGTGTTGCTATTTAAAGACCTCTCATTTGACATAGACATGGTTGCTTCATTAGCACCCAGACTTGGCACTCGACTTGGTATCTGTTTGAAGCAGTGGGGTCCCTCATGGAAAGAAAGCACTGTGAAGTGGTCAGTGTGGCACTTGCCCGATGTGGAGCAGGCAGGCGCTCTGTTAGTCTGACAGTCAGAGAAGGAAGGCGGCATGGGTCACTTGTGCCTTAACTGCAGCTGGGAACCCTGACTTTGATGGCTCAAGTTTTCAAAGATTCTTTCTCCATTCTGTGCATGTCTACAGATGACTGCCAAATGTCTCAACTGCTGATTTGGGAGTGACAAGTAGATTCCAATGTGGAGAAGAGCTGCTCAGAAAAAATAGGATGGGTCATTCATGAAGACTGAGCGCCTACATCTCACAGAATCATACTGAAGCCTGTGGGAGCCATTGCCAGTGACATGCCAGGGAACACTGCCGGCACAGTTCGTGGTGCTTGTGTGGCCCCCTGGAGTCAGTTTGACTCAGCTACTCCACGCATAACAGAAGAAAAGACCGCCACACCCCCTCTTCCCCAGTCCTGCACCATACTCACGATCTTTGTTAGTTTGGAGCCCAGTGCTGCCGCCGCTGGGTCAATTCAACTCATCAAGGAGCTTCCTCTTTCTCACTGGAGTATGTGAGGTGAGCACTCACCTGTTTTGCCCCTAAGGAGCATTCTTTGTTTGTTCTTCTGGCAGTCCACAGTGCTATCAAAATTCTTCCCCACTCCCTCATTCTGATGCATCAATTCTTCGGAGGGCTTCCTTATTCTTTGGTCAGCTTTCATAGGCATAGAAACTGACTTAGAAGACTGTAGCTTGGCCCAAGTTCATTGTCATCCACAAGGTGACAACCCTTGCTCTTGAACACCCTATCAACATCTTGTGCAGCAATGTTGCCCAAGTCATTTTGTCCTTTGATCTTGACAGCTGCTTTCATGACCATTGATTATGGATCCAAGCTAGAAGAAATCCTCAATGTCAATCTCTTCACCATATATCACCATGCTGCCTGCCCCTCCAGTGGTCCAGGTTTCTGTTTTCTTAATGATGAGTTGCAATACATAGTGCCCAGCTAGCACAGAGTCAGGACTTTATCAGTGAGTGTTCCATCTCAAATTCATATGAAAGGCGCAAAAACCAGACATAGGAATCACTACAGTTTCTGCCTGTGAGGGCCATACATACAATATGAAGAGGTTTGGGGAGTCCATGGATGCACTCACCATGAGGAAACGTGTTGCTGGGGTGTTGTGTTGGTCTCTTCAACATGGTGGCACGACTCTCTAGGTACTGCTTCTGCCTCCTTGAAGAACCTCAACTTATGCTCCTTCTCTCATTATTCACTAAACTCCATCTACACTGGCCACATCGACTTGCTCAATCACCATTGAGTCAACGTATGTTGAGCACTTCCTTGAGGGAGCCCTGGGAGTGGTGTGGTTGTGCATGTAGAAACCTCGAGCCTCGGAAACCACAGGGGCAGTTCAACTCTGCCTTCTAGGGCTGTTGAGTTGGAGTGCCTCAATGGTGGTGAGGGCGTAAGCACCTCCTGCGAAGGTGACAACCACGTTCTAGGCACTGTGATGAACAGACCTGATGCCAAGTCTGCTTGTTCCTGAAAAGTATGCATCATTTGAGTCTCAAACTGGCCCAGCTCTGTCTACCCGCAGGGCCTCCCAGCTCCAGTCTGCTTTGCCGAGAGCATTCTGACTTGGATGCCTTTCCCCCACACTCGCTTGCTGGCATCTTAATGTCTTAAATTTCGCTTTTTTAGATAAGCCTTGTTTATCTCCTATCCCAACCCTGATCTAAATTAAATTTTGCTCTTATCTTTTCCCAAAGCATCCTTAACTTTTATTTCAAAACACCCTCCTCTTTTTCTTTTTCATGGTTTATTTGTATCTTTGCTTGCGCCTTCTCATTCTTGAGACCATGATAGTGAGGTCATAGCCTGTGTTGATGTTCTTGACTGTTATGGAGATCTCTTCTAAGACCGGCCCAGCTCACCAATCAGGCAACCCCATGCATTTCAGAGAAACATCTTACTGTACCAAGTTCTCCAGACTGCTGTGAAAAGTAGGTGGCCAGGCCTTTCTTCCAAGGTACCTCTGGGTCGATTGCAGCCAATCACCCTTTAGGTTAGCAAGTCAGTTATCTAATTGTGTATAATACCCAACAGCTCTCTGTTTGATGCACTTACTCACTGACTGCCCTCGAGTTGATTCTGATGCATAGAATCAGAAGCATACTCTATAAGACAGAATAAAACTGCCCCAATGAGTTTCCAAGGCTATAAATCTTTATGGTGAAGAGAGCCTCATTTTCTGTCAGTGGAGCACCTTGTGATTTTGAACTAGTGACCTTGAGGTTCACATCCCAACACACAGCCCATTAAGCCACCACAGCCCCTTGGACTCTTCAAAATTACTTTCTGATTCACTACAGGAACCTACACATCACATTAGAGGACATTTTAGAAGACATTTTCTTTTATAAGCACTGGTGCAAACCATGTACAGATTTTTTTAGTGATTCTAGAAGATTGGTAGGTTTATTTTGGTTCTGCTACTTTTCTTTTAGATTTCCTTACTGATTTTGCATATATGTGTATATATAATTTTTTTAATTGCTAAATTATGATCCCGGGGAGGTATCCTTCAGATTTGAAAAGCTTTCAAATAGCTTCCTTTCCCTCCCCCACACGGGGTTAACTTTTAGAGTGAATTTTCATGGGTATTTGTGAGTGTTCACTAATCTTCATAATAGTGCATGCAGGTCACTCAGGCTGAAAGTCCTTGGGGGTTGTGGGGGGAGGCTCAGAGGCTCCTTCTTCATCCAGGAGATGCAATCCATTCCCTTGGTTGCCTGTGTCGTGGGTGTCAACCCAAATCCCTGGAGATAATTTCTAGAAGAAATTGAAGAGCTGGATAACAGGCAAAACCAAGGTTATCCTTTTGTTTGTTTGCCCACTGCGGGGGTAGGGGTGGGGAGCTGTTCAGTGCTGTCAAGCCTGTTCTAATTGTATGTATTGATGCACCACAGAAGGAAACACTGCCTGGTCCGGTGACTCCTGACCTTTATGGTAATGTTGGTTCTGGCACCCACTGTGTCTCCATTTTGTTGAGGGGCTTCCTCTTTTTCACTGTTCTACTTATCAGAGGAGTCTTGGTGGTGTCGTGGTTACACGGTGGGATACTAACCTCAAGGTTTGCAGTGCAAAACCACCAGCCACCTTGTGGGGGAGGGGGGGGGGACGGACAGAGCTCTCTACTCCTGTCATGGAAACTCACAAGGTCAGTTCTGCCCTGTCTCATAGGGTCGTCTTATAAGGTCACCGTAAGTCGGCATCGACTTGATGTCCCTGAGTTTGCTTCTTTTTTTCCCACTACTTTATCAAGCATGATGGCCTTCTCCAGGGATGGTCTCTTCTGACAACAAGCCTAAAGTATGTGAGATCAAGTCTCATCATCTTTGCTCCTAAGGAACATTCTGGCATGCATATTCCAAGAAAGATGTTTGTTCTTTTGGCAATTGCTGGCACTTTCAATATTTGTCACCGGCACCCTAATTGAAACACACCGAGTCTTCCTCGGTTTCTCTTAGTCATGTTCAACTTTCACCTGCAGATGAGGCCATTGAAAAAGACCATGGCTTGGTTTGGACTCATTTTAGTCTTCAAAGTGGCGTCTTTGCTCTTCAACACGTTATGAATTTTCTGTGCAGCAGGTTTACCCCATGCAATTTATTATTGGATCCGATAATATGTCCATGATTTTGGGATCCAAGAAAGATGAAATCTGGATGACTTAGATCTTTTCTTTTCTCTCACCACTTGCCTTTTGGTTGGACCTTGGTGGCTTGCATGTGGCTGTGATGCTGGAAGCTACGTCATTGGTATTTCAGATGCCAGCAGAGTCATCCCAAGTGAACAGGTTTCAGCAGAGCATCCAGACTAAGAAGAGACTACGAATAAGAAATAGGGTGGCCACTTTGGAGGAATTAGCTACTGAAAACCTTGTGACTAGCAGAGGGGGAAAGGGCTTGGGGTTCAAGTGTGGGCAATCAGTCTTGACTTGAAGCAACGCTCAAACAGAAATCACTATATTTTGGTAAGATTGACTTAAGCCAGTCACTGTGTTACCATCTTTCAAAAAGTGTTAGCTCAAGTCTCAAAACGGCTACGGGTGAAAAAAAATCTGCTGCCACAGCGAATGGTACTGCTGGACGTGAATGGAAACCTCATAAAATTGTATGGGTGATATTAATTTAGTCACCTAGGGCTTAATAGTCATTTTATGGACATTAAAAAAAAGTTTTGTAGCCATAATGTTTTATCTATCTTTATGGTCTCTTATGCTGTGTTTAATCAGTGTAATTATGGGAGAAGATAATTAAATATAGTACTATACAGTTCTTAAGATTTTTAGTGCTGTTATTACTAATTTAACCACAAAAAGGACATTGAAAACCTAAGTCATTACAAATCTGGAAGCATGATCTCGGGTCAGCCTTGGTCGGAAGCAATTTAAATAACAGAGGGGGAATGGTAGCTCCTCTCTCTCTGCTTTATTTATCTTCTCTAATCTTTTTTATTTTTAGCTGGGAAGGAAAAGCAAGAAGAGATGAATATTTGTATAATCTTTTGAAGAAAAGTGATTTCTTGCTTTAGCTTGAAATGGTTCCATTAGGGAAAACCTAGTGTCCTGAAAGGCTGTCATGATGACTGTTTGTTGGACTTTGGTGGCTTGCATGTGGCTGTGATGCTAGAAGCTATGTCATTGGTATTTCAAATGCCAGCAGAGTCACTCCAAGTGAGCGGGTTTCAGCAGAGTATCCAGACTAAGAAGAGACAATGAAGAAGAAACAGGGTGGCCACTTTGGAGGAATTAGCCACTGAAAACCTTGTAACTCACAGCGGGGGAAAGGGCTTGGGGTTCAAGAGTGGGCAGTCAATCTTGACTTGAAGCAGTGCTCAAACAGAAATATGTTTAAAAACAGATCGTGCATAGAGTCTATATTACTGTCTACGTGTACTCTATATGGAGAGAGCGCCTTGGTGGCATAGTAGGTTGTGTGTTGGGCTGCTAACCATAAAGTCATCGGTTCGAACCCACAAGCTACTCTGTGGGAGATAAGATCAGGCTTTCTGTTCCCATAGAGATCACAGCCCCTGGACGCCCCCAGGAGCAGCTCTACTCTGCCCTGTCCCGTAGCTGTGGGATGAAATCAACACAATGGCAGTGGGCTTGCCATTCTCTGTGGCGTTTCTGAGTGGTGCAAACAGTTAATATACTCAGCTACTAAGTGAAAACTTGGAGGATGGATCCGACATAGCGGTGCCTTGGGGAAAACACCAGGCAGCCATCACATTTCTTAGGAGTGTAGGTGGTGAGACTTTGCCTTACCTACTTGGACAGGCCACCAGGAAAGGTCAGTTGCTGAAAAAGTGCATTATATTGGGGAAAGTAGAGGGGCAGTGATAATAAGGGGCACTCACAATGAGCTGGGTCCATGCAGCAGCTGCAACAATGAGCTCAAGCACGCCGAAGATGATGACGACAGTGCACGACCAGGTGCTATTTCCTTCCAGGACACAGAAGGTTGATGGCCACACACAACAACCACATCCCATACTTGAAAGCCTTCCTGGCCATCCCAGAGAAATTGTCATCCGTCTGGTGCTTCAAGGAGATGTGAGGCGGATGGAGCACCAGAGCCTATAGTATTGAAAGTCATCAGCCTGGAATTAATGAGGAATGTGAGATGAGGATCCTTCGGTCTCAGAGAGGTTT